>PKRV01001945.1:434459-451119 GCA_003709505.1 Hyphantria cunea
TCAGGAGTCCCACACAAAGCGAAGCCCCTGTACCCGCAGGGGGGGGAGCGAAGTGCGTAAAGGCATTCCACCACGTCACAAAAAAAAAAAAATGGGAATTGAACATAGGTCCGGATGGCATAAGAAAGCGGTTTCCGGATCACTCCCGTCTCGGGCGCAGAGTGGCACACCGTGTGGTTTTAGTCGGTTCGATTCCGACACACCACCCTGCCGGTGAGGTGAAGGCCCGAGGGGGTTTTCACACGTAAAAAAAATGGGAATTAAACATAGGTAAATGGGTGACAACGAAGGCTATACTTTAGAGACACTTAGTCACCCTAATGAAACGTAAGCTGATAGGAGTATCCTTACGAGACTGTAAAACACACAAATAGTTGACAAAACAAAGCAAAATTGTAGATATAGTAAAGGGTGAAGTTAAACTGAAATGGAAATGCGCAGGTCACGTAACCCGTAAGTCTGATTATGAAGCAAGGAGCTCTTAGAATGAAGACCGTGGAATTATACAAACAGACCACAGACGAGACAGATAGACGTCATCTAGAAGGTGGCGGGCTAAATTGGGATACAAACTGCCCAGAATAAAAAGAAGTGGAGGGGGTTGAAGGAGGCTACACCAAATTGGTTGAAGAAGGCTTGAAATGATGATGATGATAAAATGAGTGATGATCTGCGTAAAACTGCTGATAGGAGCTGAATGCGAGAAGTCGGAGATCGAACCAAGTGGTGTGAAATTGGAGATGTTTACGATGCCTAACGATTGATGATGAATCGATTAATATAAGTAGTATTAAAAGCCAGGCTGTTTTATGAAAGATGGCGGAAGAAAAAGGATATTGTTTAAATGGATAGGGGTGTGTGCGTGTGTGTAATTGAGAGTAATCAATCATTCGAGAAAGTCTGATTTGCTGGTTTGCGATCAGTTTAACTGGCTATTATTAGACATCATTCGGAATTAAATCGCAATATCAAAGCCTATAGACAGTAGCAGTTATAATTTTTTTTCATTTTATAACGTTAATCTGCATAATATGTATTCGACAGCATTTATTCTGCAGTGTTTTAGCGCTTGGCATACTATAATACCGCAGCCTATTGTTATTTCGTTGCGTGCGATAAAAGGCTGAAGTCTGTATTATTTCCTACACTAATAGAGGTTGCAGCCTTTTATAGGCCTCGGCATCAATAGCAGTTGTGTAATCGGGAATACAGCGCTTAAATCAATACCCAAGACAAAAGAGTTCACTGCAAAAAGTAGGTACATCAAGAAATGCATAAAAATAAACGTCGAGTCGAACGAACAAAGCGAATGATTGCTTTGCGATAGTTGGACTGTCGAATGCCGAGCGGTTTTTAATTTAAATCTAAAAACAATGAATAAAGCTGAATAGACTGGATAGAAGCGACCTCAATCCTGGTGGGGGGCCGAAATAAAACGGTACGAGTTCAGCCGCCGGCCGCCCAGTTGCCGTCAGGGTGGTTTTTATGTAATCACTACATACCTGGCTTCTCAATTACCGAGGATCCGGAAATCCCAAGGGACTTTCCA
Organism: Hyphantria cunea; assembly: GCA_003709505.1. NCBI lineage: Eukaryota > Metazoa > Arthropoda > Insecta > Lepidoptera > Erebidae > Hyphantria > Hyphantria cunea. The sequence goes on from PKRV01001945.1 coordinate 436,009, forward strand.
CCCCGTCAGCAAAAAAATGGATGACGGTTAACACACCTGTTATTTTTTTAAAAAATTGAAATCTATTCGTTTCTTTCCATAGTCACTGATGCCTATTTCTCCGAATGTTAAACTGAGACGATCACGCTATTAAGAGGCTCAATTTTTTACAGTTTTCAAAAATATCCCAGTTACAGATACATACAGTGGTGTATAGTCATATTAAACACACGCAGTTGAACAACTTTCCCGAATTTAGTTTGGGGATATATTTACTACTCTACTCTCTACTCTTTTCTCTCAACCTATCTTTTTATCACACTAATAAGTACCTCTAGCGTTATAAATTTATTAAAACGACTATACTAAGTGAGACAATATAGTTAACTAACAAACTGATTACAAAATTGTCTTCACCGTTTCCAATTAGAGAATCTAGATCGATTCCTTGGTATACGAGTATGTTCTCCACATAAGGAGACAGAAGCCGTACAGGATTTCGTTACGGCTAACTGTGCAATGTAATTTCACATTAATTGCATCTAACTTGTTCACCAACCCTGCATATATACTAGAAGCTCAGATCTCGTGTATGTGTCAATTGGGTTTTTCTTATGTCAATTTAATTAATGTTAATCCTACAAACTCTTGGATTTTTTAAGTCTGCATATTCGTTTAGTAAGCAGTATGTCTTGTTACATTATTCTATCCTATCTTACTTCCTACTAATATTATAAATGCCATTGTTTGTAAGGATGTTTGCATGTTTGATACTCTTTCACGTAAAAAGTACTTTACGATTTAGATGAAACTTTACAATAATATAGCATAATTATCAAAATAACATATAGGCTACTGTTATTAACCGACATATACGCGAATGGATACGCGGGCAAAATCTATTCGGATAAATAAGTTTTTATTGATATAAGAATAAATAAGCAGGCTAATCAACTAATGGAAAGTCACCACCGCCACTTGTTGACGCTTGTTGTTATGAGTGCGTCATCGCCTTTAAAGTGCCTCTCCTCACATAACCTCAGTCACTCAGTAAAGAGCAGTGGTTATCATCAATTTTCTATGATACCGTGGTATTTTTCCTATCAAAACTACCTATAAATACTGAAGCATAGTCTTCCACTGTTTGAAGTTACAATATATTTACAAAAGTCTTAAATTTACAATAGTTTACTAAACGATTTATTTAAATCCTTATAATGATACTTACTTCCTGAATATTCTTTTCTTGAAAAGCTAGATTTTCCAATATAGATAAATCTAAGAGACCTGTTGTTAACTTCGACGTGATCGGGCAATCGACGGGTTGGAGAATTACCTCTTCAAGTGTGGGGCCCCGATGTTCATTTTCTGTCCTCGAAAGGGTGCCCGTACTTAACACTGCGTTGCGGTGTTGATAATAAAGACTTGAAACAGTTACAAACTAGCTAGCTAACTAACATTCGCATGGATAAAGCTAGCTAAAAATATTGATTATGTTTAAAGTCGTTAGACATACAGAAAAGTATAATCAGTAGTAATGATTGAAATTAAAAAATATAATTCAATTCAGCGCTCAATTTCTACCACAAATTCAAAAACACCCATACCGAAAGACTAATATAAAGGTAGTCATGATATTAAAAAGCTTATATTTCGACGTCATCATCTTCCTAGCCTTTATTATTCCCAAGATTATTTCGGGCCGGCTACTAGTTCAACCGGTTTTACCTCCTCCTACTCGGCATCGGACTTCCGCAACCTGAAGGTGAGCTGAATTCGAAAGTTGAACTAGTTGACAGAATATTTGAGGGCACTCCCAATAACGACTACCATTGATGTTCATGACAACCGAGACCAACGGCTTAATATACTCTTGCGTGCGGGAATACCGCCATCTTCCCTACTCCGGTCTGCTATTAATAATTTCTTATAAGAAAAACCCAATAGCAGATCGACCCAGGAATCGAACACAAGCCCTCTTAATCTGCAATGGCTTACACTACTCACTAGACCAATGAGGCAATATATTCCAACGTATTAAATCAAAATATAGTGTACCTATTTCATATTGTTGACGATGCCAGTTCGTCTGTGATGGACACAAAATTGCTTGCGGCTTGGTAATTAGCCCTCTATGTAGGCAACCCTTTGATTAGCAACGCTGAGTATTTACATAAAACTAATTAGATAACGGTCGGCAGTACTCGTGTACGACACGCCAGCACAAAGTCTGGCGACTCCCTAATATTGTAATACCTGACGAAATATTTGAAACATGCCACGCTTAAACATTTAATAACGCTCTGGTCGATTTTGTTATTAAGTGGTGTTATAAATATGATATTATAAATATTGTACCAGAACTATGCGACATGCTTGAATGGTATGATATAGAAGACCGTTATTGAACAATTATATCTCCAGCAGTTATTTTGACATTTTATTACTTATTTATGTTGTTTGTGAATTGTTATTGATTAAGTATAACTTAATGTAGCTCACCTGAAAGTTAAACTTTGTTAAGTTTTCCTTTTTATTCATCTCCTCCTATGGGCCTCTCTCATTATCATCATTAACAATAGTCAATTTGTGGATATAGACCTTTCCTTGAAAAGTAGGCATGCGATTAGTTAAAATCTTTGCCAAGTAGTTCTACTTCTGCAAACACTAAAGCGATATAACTTCCTCGGTGCTTTACGATAGTAGGAAGTGTTCAAGTCATTTCAGATCTGAACACATTCGTCAGTTGTCAGCTCGCTGTTTTAAACTCCGTCTTTCAACTGGGTCGCTCAGTCTGAAGAAAGTTGTCCGGGAGTTTTGGCAAACTGTTGGTAGCTTCAAGAATTCAATTATCTCTCACGTGTTTACTGCAGGTTATGTTTTTAAGTATGGAGTTCCCTTATTTTTTGTCACAAACTTTTAATATTTTGGCTTCTCATCTTGTTATTTATTTGTTTTACTGATTTTTCTTCATTGTTTTACTTGTTGGAGAGCTATGTCTCGACATTCAATGGTCGGTTTCTGCGGACTGATATGGTCTCACAAAATATCGATATTAACAAGAAAAAACCTAAAAAAGCCGACTACTTAAATCCTTTGAAAAAATTTGTTAGCCTTTATCATGCGGGCCGTTAATACATTCTACTGGCACCGCATTCATGTCGTTTCTGTAGTTTAGGCTCTATGGTAGATAAACAATAAACATTAATAGATTACGAGAGATGTATGCATTATAATTCACCAAATGAGCAATAATATCGTTGGACCGACACTCGTCTACTACTCTGCTACTCCTCCGTTATTTTTTGGTGGAATATGGTTGAAACAAAGGCTTATTTGTTTGAAGTACAAGTGTCTCCATACCATAAAATAAGTCTTTTATGATTCAAAGGTAATCGCATTTTTTGAAAACTTTAACAAAATTTAAATGATTATGAAAGACAATACCAGTATTTATCAAAAGAAAAAGCAGCTTTAAAAACCCAAGCGTACTGCGGTTTGAAGGATTACCATTAATTAAAACTGACGATGAGAAAATAGGGATGGTTACACGTACACGTAATCTGAGCTTCTAGTTTTTATTACTAGAAGTTCAGATTACGTGTGAGAGAGTTAGTACTCAAGTTAGACGTAATTAGATCAATACTGCATTGCTTGGTGATTCGAGATAAATCCCTCTGCAGATTTTATAATCTTGTAATGAGAATATATTTCAATTCTTTACATTCTTCTATCCTTTAAATATAATGATATAGATATTATTTTTTTATTATACATCATGCACTTAATGTACATTGGCGGACTTAATGCCTAAGGCATTCTCTACCAGTCAACATGTAGGTGAAGCAGAGAAAATAGGAAGTAGGCCCTTTTAGGTTTGTTTGTAAAGTATAAAATACACATACACATATAAACTTACCATAAACTACACATAATACATAGATGCATATACAAACACTTACTAATATAAAAATAAATACATACACAAAATAACTAGAATGAAATTTCATTTATGTATTGTTTGATTCTGCGAGCTGATTTAATAAATACTGTTTTACTTTTGTTTTAAATGTAAAAACGTTGGTGGCCATCCTAATCTCGAGTGGAAGCTGATTCTCTCTGATCCAAAGAAGAACGGACTGCACAAAAAAGGATGAGCCGACGAACTCAGACGTATGGGAGGGACAACGAAGAAGAAAGTTTTTAAAGGACCGAAGGTTTCTGTTATGATTACTACATAAGAGTTAAAAGTACGATTTTAAATAAGTTGGCGAAGATGGGTTGTTCAGGATAGTGTATAGGACAGTAAGCGCGCGTAGTTTACGGCTTAGGCGAATTGGTAGCCAATTGAGCTGCGAATGGAAAAAGGATACATGGTCATATTTACGGGGATTATAAACAAATCGAATGCAGTTATTAAGAAGTCGGTCAAGTTTGTCGAGAAGATCTGCATTCAGGACGTAACAGCACACATCACCATAGTCGATAAGTCCGAGGAAATCGCCGCACGTACCTAAAATGAGATAAACGATTTATTTTTTCGATTACTGGAAATGCAAGATTATTTCTTGACATCTGTTTAAAATCACTTGGCTAATTTGATTCGCATCCTATTCCAATTTCATCACTTTGATGAAACTGAAAAGAAGTCCTGAAGAATCCTTCAGAAGTATAAACAGACTACCGAGACAGCGGCTTCATTTGAGATTGTAATAATATTGAACTATAATAGTTAAGACGGCGGGTCTCGTACGTAATATTAGCTATTTGCGAGAACACAGCTTAAATGTTATTGCACTGCCATTGTTTCAAAACGTTTCCGCTTCGGTAACTAGAGATAATAAGCCCTTTTAACAATAGTTCTGAAGTTTCAATAGCATTTCTTGTCTATGTTGAAATTTTACTAGTTTCTCTGATACCAGGAACAAAATTCCATCGAGATCAAAAGCGAAAAATATGAAAGCTGTTTCTTAGTTGTACGTGATAACTTTTAGAACAATCTGTAGTTGAATGTTTTACAATTGCGTTTATAGACATTATCATATCATGAACTGGAAAAGGCATTTTATACGAATCCTCTTTAATCACTTTCTAAATTGAGGGAATAGCTAGATATCATATACCACAAGATCGCGCATACCAAAAATATCTTTACAAATAAATAAAATTGGAATATGTTTGTAATATTAAAATATCTGTTTTATACTAAATGTACATGTTTACTCGCTACATATTCAATTTTTTTTTTCATTTTTGTCTGTCTATCTATCTGCCTGTCTGTTACGGTTAATCTCTGGAATGGCTAGCATGATTTTGACGAAACTTTCACTGGCAGGTAGCAAATGATATAAGGATTAACATAAACTACTTTTTTAGACTAGCTTCGACTCGTGGCGTTACCAGCGGTTGATTTTTTACAGCGGGTAACACCGCGGGGCTAAGTTAATGTTAAGTAAATGGCTGGTTAGGAAAGTTCAGCGACGAAAAGGAAATTATCAACTTATGAAAGGTGAGGTATTTGCCAAACCCTCCTTAGTAAATGATTAAATTTGTTTCAGGAGCGGAGTGGATCCGGCTACCGAAAATAAGAAGCCGGAGGACGAGGTGAACGAATATCTAATGAAGGCTATTGACGCGCGCTCCATCGACCGCCTTCGTGCCGAGCACTGCAAGCCCTTTACTCTCACCTTCCGTGATGAGAAGCTGGAGAAAAAGGTAATTCCACGATTGGATCATAATCCTAACGACTGACAACGTAAATAAGTGTACTCAAGAATTTATCATCGTCATATGAGGTTTTGGCCTAGGTACTATACTGAGCCGTACGACAGATTGATAAAGGGATTGTTTCAAGTTTGCTCTCTTTTACAAGTTTTTACTTAGTTTAATCCGTCCCGATGTTTGTTTGCAAAATCTTGCAATTTAAATTTGATTCACTGCACGATTTCCAATTGAACTGATATTTGAAAGATACCTTTAGCTCTGACCACAATGCAATTATGTATCTTTGGTATTACTATTATTAATACCTGTCCAACCAAATGGCGCTCATAGCCTAGTTGTACTCGTTGATTGGAAACAATCACCGAGGGTAAGCAATGACGGCGCGGTCAGTATCTAGATAAGGGAGCGCTGGTGGCATGTTACCATGAGCGTCTCCGTGACTCGGAGGTCACGTTAAGCAGTCGGTCCCGGTTGATATCATAGGATAACAGTCGTGAAACTTAATTGGAGGCCTTTGGGCGGCTTAAAATCATACAACGGCAAGATTACGTTACAACTTAGTCTTGCCAGTCCCCAACCCGCACTTGGCCAGGGCCAGGGGACTTACGGCCTTAACCCTCTCCTGAGAGGAGACCCGAGTCCAGCAATGGAACGTGGGCTGTTGTTCGAAACAAATGGCGGCGTAGATATTTCTGAAAAACCCAGCCAATACGGGTATCAAAATGAAAGGTCTTAATTTTTTTTTATTAACAGGTAATTAAAAGTTGTTTTAAAAAATCTTCGAATTAATCACTTGTTTATAGTATTATTTTAAATGTTTTGTAACAATAATGATTTTCATAACCTAAAAGTAAACAAGGACCACAATTTTTAAATTACCTATTAATAACAGTAACCGTATGTCTGTCTTCTGATTGGCCCACTAAGGCATCGACTGTTCTACTTAAAATAACATTTTAAATATTAAACGTCAAACATTATTAAAATAATTGTCTTACAATTAAAATTTTATAGCTCTCCTATCATTATTAACGCTTTATCGAAAATAGAATGAATATTTGATATCGTTTTTACTGGTAATACCATCCACCGTCCATTACTAGTACACAATAAAAGCAGGAAAATCGATCGACAAGCAAAGGCAGATTACGTTTCTACCTTGCTTATTAATATAAATTCTTAAGTAATTCTTTGTAATGTAATGTCTTAGCTATTGTTATACTACGACGTGGGCTATTTAATGATCGCAACTTGCAAATGAAACTTTGTGTACTCCGTTGAATATTTTCTCATTAAATTTAATAATACTCTTTCACTGGCACGTAAGAAACTAGATGCAAACCGGATTAGAACCAATTTTTTCAGCTGTCAGTTTCCCTGACGACAAACGCTACTTTATTCAGGGCTACCTCCACTCCAAATTTATTTTCCCAAATGATTACAAAGTAAATTTAATATGTCGAATGAAAAGAGAGACGGCTGTCAACACACTGCCTTTATTTGTTAGGAACGGCGCGAAAAAGGCAACGCTATTTTTACAAGCTAACATATGTGTTCAAATAGCAAGTTCATAAATGTCTCTGCGAATATCTACTTTGGATTCACAAGTCGAAAAACCTCTTGTAACCAGCCAGCCGTTTCTCTTCAATCACTTATCCTTTATTTTAACTAAGTAGATCTTAAAAATAAAAGTATATCTGGTGCCAGGCCAGGGACTCTAATAAGACATGTACAATAAGCTAAAGAAATTGTTGCTTGCTATTTATTACTAACTTTAAAACTACGCGTTTCATGATATAATAATTATTTTCACGGGAATTAACGCTATCACTTATTTAAAAGTATTGCGTACCTCTGATTTGTCAGGTTGCTCTGTCCGTGGTCACAGGTGGACTCCCTTTGCCTTTAAATAAGTGATCGCCTTAATTCCCGTAATTTATTAACATGAAAATCTTAGAGGGTCAGACACATTTAGGGACACATTTTTTTATGATATAATAGGCAAATGAGCATAAAAAATATAATTTCAGCATACAGTTGGATTAAATGCAACATAGGATACTATTATTTAAGTTTAAACTTTCTAGACAAATTAAAAATGAACCGAGCGGGAGACGGTAATATTTGCCGATATTTTTTTATGATATAAGTGGCAAACGATCAGACGTATAGCCTGATGGTAAGCGATTACCACCGCTCATGGAAGCCCGCAACACCAGAGGCGTCAAAAGTGCGTTGCCGGCCTTTTAAGAAGAAGTACGAGTTTGAAGGTCGTATTGGTACGGGAATACCGCAAGCGACAGTCACAATTATAAATATTAATATTATTTACAATTTATTTTAAATATTACAAAGGCACATTTTTTGATCTTAATTTACATTTATATAAAAATAAGTAGAATTTAAATAATGAGAATATATATTTAAATCCAACACCATGAAGAATTATTTTTGTTTTTTTTATTTTCAAGTACCGAGTCACTCTCACGACGTTCAGGCTCTAGGGCGTGCCAAAGAAATTTACACACATGCATACATACATATATACACACACTCGAAAAACGAATAAAAACTCACGCCGGGGTCAATCTATCACTCTAATACGACTTGAAATGCAGACAACTAAATTCTTTCGGTACTAATAAAAGTAAGAAACAAGTTTAAAGATCAAGTCAAAAGTACGTATATTACACATGTGTTTTTATGTTCTGAAAAATGGCGAAATTACGGTACCATTTACATTAATAAAGCAGTTAATACAAGACAAAGTGTGTGACCTGCAGTGTAACAAGTTGGTGTTTGTTCATGATCTTTTTTTGCTAACTGTACAAAGAGCTAGCGGCCAGTAGACATAATAAGCAAAACAATCATGCAGAGAAATTGCCCCCGGACGTTGAATACTGCATTCGTGCCAATTTAAGCTGCATCCGGCTTATCTAGAACACCACCACACAGTATGACCCTGATAACAACGTAATCTCTGTTTGTTAGTACACAAATTGGTATGCGATACCTGTCATTAACCACTGATTGAACTCAAATACTAAGCCTGTATACATCAATTTCGAATCTATTCAAATTGACATACTAGATATACTGTGTCAGGTTTTACTGAGACGAAAAGCACACCTGACTAGAAAAAAGCCATAGGGTTCATTCGGTGCAAAACTTAAAGTTTTTGAAGCATACACAGGCTTTATATTCTAAATGCATAGGTAATAATTAACTAAATAAATTGACTTATAAAAAATATCATACGGTATACACAAAATCAGTATTCACTTGAATTGACAAAACACACTGTATATATGGTTAAAAAATATATCTATTGAATGTCAATGTACTCACGTGCCTTGCTATTTTTATTCGACCTCAGAACTGGCCGGACCGAGGGGCACCGTAGACAAATTTATTTCCCGCCTCTAATTGACTGCTATTATAATATTAGGGACGCAGCAAACGAGCAGGCCCTCATTCAATATACTAACTCTAATTTGCAACATTAGATGTTATTAGGACAAACGTCCACCTACAGGTGAAAGCTCGAAAACACAACTATCATCTCATGGCATTCTTAAAACATCCCTTTTTCTGATCTCAGCGTCTTAATCACAGTATTTTTTTAACATACAATATAAATACGACGACGACGATAACCAATACGATCTTCAAACCTTCAAGAAAAGAGCGTACTCCTTCTTAAAAGGCCTGCAACGCACTTGTGACGCCTCTGGTGTAGCGAGTGTCCATGGGTGTCGGTAATCGCTTGCCATCAGGCGATACGTCTGCTCGTTTTCCACCTATGTCATAAAAAAAATATCGGCAAATATTAACGTCTCCCGCTCGGTTCATTTTTATTTTGTCTATAAACTTTAACCTTAAATAAAAGTACCATGTGGCATTTAATCGAACTGTATACTAAAATTTAATTTAAAACTAAAATCTACTTAGCCAACAGTTGCTAAATGTGGTAAATAAATAAAAAAAATGTTAGTTAAATTTCGAAAGAAAGCCTGATACAGAAAATCTAAAAAAAAAACAAGATTTTCCTAAAACTGTTCAGTGTCTCAATGCGAAAAGTTGAAAGTGAAAGCTTTTGTAACTATACCTGTTTACAGAGCAGCTTTATTACGTCGAAAGTAATTGTAGAACATATTATGTGAGATTGAGTAAACATTGTTGAATTTGAATAATTATAGAGCAGAGTGTCGATGTGTTGGGCCCGCCCCACCCTGTCGAGCCATTAGCACTAATACCAAGACACAAGCTCGAAGCTTCCCCGATTACACCCGTGCATTTTATAATACAAATTAATTTGATCTCTTAAACTCGAGCTTACAATATAATTATCCCCTTATTTTGTTATCTGTCACGTATAGTCGTAAGATAAAGTCGCTTTTATTAGCTTATAATAAACAAATGGCCTACTTAAATTAAGTTTTGTATGTATATGTCTACCTTGGATAACGATAAACTAATATTATAATTGAATATATTAGTTTATCGTTATCCAAGGTATTATGAAATATGTTGTTCAGGTATTTACTACACTCAACATCATTGAGTGTAGTAAATACCTGAACAACATATGTCTACTTATTCTATATGCTTACATATGTATAACGACAAGTACTATGCAAACTATTCTACATCCAACATGTGAACGGTACGACGAGGCTCTTACGAAAAATTCATTCGGTTCGATTTTTTTTACAAGCTCGTAATTAGTTTAACCTGTCCCGATGTTTGTCTATAACTAAATCTTGCAAGTTAAATTTGATCAACGTCCCAGTTTCTGATTGAACTGAAATTTGAAATGTACCTTTAATTCTGATGGCAATGCAAGTGTTGAGGGTTCAAATCCTACATGGGACAACACTTTGTGTGATCCATAAATTGTTGTTCTAAGTCTAGGTGTACTTTGTGTCCGTTTCATGTATGTTTGTAAAGATCCCCGTGACACAGGAACGTATATTCCTAATGCGGGAGTTGTCTTTTNCAAAAGAAAGAGTTTAAAGTATTTACAAAAAAATACCTTTTAAAATTAAACACTTGTTTTTTGTTCTATAAAAAAACGTTTATCTACATTAAACGAAGTGGCCCATGTTTTCAAGCTTTACAACGATTTTCCCACATTGAAAGTATAAAACGGCTTAATAAATAGTTTTTTAGCCCTGTGCTAATAAAGCAATACCTTGTGGATGTACAACTATATTGCTAAAAAACTGAAAAATAATTTATAACAATTAAAATTTTGAACATTATTTCGTAATAAAACTTCAGTTTTTTTCCCCATCTTTTAACAATAAAATAAGTAGCGAATTATTTACAGACTCCATTTCACTAAGTTGAGCGAGCCACTCATAATAATTACACAACCTATTTACGATGCGTAAGATGGCCGCATTCTGCGGGTACGTCACTTATGGGACCCTTGTTATTAGAAAGACTAACTTTATTATTTTATAATTTAAACAATTATGAAATCTGCTTAAACTCTCTCCTCTTATACATGCAAAGATTTAACATTTGAAATAACATAAGAACTGCCCCTTTCTCAAACGCGATTTCCTCATGTGCCTTTCTAGCGATTTGATAGTTGTATTTCTTATATATATGCAATTACTTGGTTTTCAATTTAGATAGACAGATAGAAAACTCTTTATTTGCACACTGTAATATTACAGTTAGAAGAGAGTACATAAAATGTAAGACGGAGTGTACACAGGGCGGCCTTATTGCCAAAAGCATTCTCTTCCAGGCAACCTTAATTTAGTGTGCAATAAATACAGTGGGTGGCCCGAGACACGTTGGGGTTTTAGGGATCTCCTTCCGAGGGTACACCTGGTTCCCCGGCTTCTAGTACCAGAGGTGGTGTGCGGTTTTAAGTCGGTTCGAGTCCGGTGTACAATAAATAGATCTATTATTATTATGTACTTGATATAAAAATATAATACGATCGTTTTTATATCTAGTTTTTACTTCTTCTAACTAGAAGATATTTATATTTCAGCTTTTCTTTGGATATACTGCCACAATTGGGAGAATGCCACGTGTGAAAATTTTACTCAACCTTCACTCCTTAAAGTATAATTATCGAATTAAAATTATGCTGACTAAACTAAAACCTTAAATTATAATAAACTACTTAAGTATGTATTGAATATCGTTAGCGAAATTTCAAGCATGTCATGTTTGATAGTTGACCATCAGTAGAGCAGAAGGTTTCTGTCATCAAGACTTCAGAATAATTTCAAGCTTTTTCGAAGTCCCAATGATACAGAACCACAATTAAACCGCGATGGTGTGGGTCACCATGCCGCATTGTTGCATTGTCAGCATTGCAATGAGTATGGTGACCACCACTCTTGGATTCTGTTCATGCTTTCCATCAAACAGTGTAGAGACATATTGGTATGGGCCATAAGTAAAAAAAAGCTTTAGTACAAATATGTTATTAATATTTCCAGTACACCGCAGAACGAGACCACATGCTGAAGATATACTACATGTGCACAATCGCGGTGTACATTGCCGGCGTCGCTGCGCAACTGATGTCTTTTAACTTGTAAGTATGGGTGTCTTTTGTTTGTACAAAATTGCAGTTATGCAGCAGTGGACATTCCTGAACAGTTTATCCTTAGCTGGAACGAGAATCACTAGGTTTGAGTGGAAATTATATTCTTAACCAGTTATTAAGAGTCAAGGATACAAATGTCCTCAAAACAAACGTAATTATATTTAGCTTTAATTTGGAACTATTAAATTGGAATTCAAAGAAAAACGGTATTTATAAACAAGGCCAACAAGTATATATAAGTGTGTATCACGAGACATAAGTACCTACGAAATCGCCCAACCTCCCAAACCCTTATCGCATCTATATGAGAGGTTGAGCGATTTTTGGTTTAGGAGGTTGTATAAATATTAATCAGTGGTTTGTGGACTGCGATAGGCTGATGATGATGATGATGATATATTAATCACTGAGAATCTTCACTTCGATGCGTCTTCGGTAGATGGCAACGCGGTACGCCTTGCTGCGCTGTATGTGGATATCGTCATAGATACTATTATCTAATAAAATATATTTAATAAGAATCTTAAAACATATCAAGCAGTTTACTACAAAACAACTTATAAAATCTGTAAACTCAGTGGAAGGAATTTGCAAGCAAATTTGTATGTATATCACTCACATTAATGGTCATTTTTGTATGTAGGTCCCCGGCTGGCATTGCGAGCATTGTATTCAGTGGTGTGATTATCTTCTCTCTCACCTACCTTGTCCTCTGCATCGATTTCCAGGTAATTTGATCATAATATTATTTGGGTAATTAATAATTCATTAGATAAAACTCTCTGTAAAATGGTAACAACGCCTTATTTGGTATTTTAAAAGTTTTTGTACAGAATATCCTTATAAGTTATAAGATAGTAACATAATAACATGCAAATACCTAGAATATACATTAAAACAAAACTGCTTTACTGCCCAGACATTTTGGCTATAGAATCTGCTGCTAGCCATAATGCCTCCTTAGAGAGGGGGCTTTGACCAACTATACCAAACTGGTCAGACGAAACGGTATAGATTCAGTTTCACGTTTACATTCTCTTTGCAGAACTTTTGTCCTAAAGACATCGGTACCTCAGTCAGTTCTTAAAAAAACCCAAGTAGTAATGAGGGTAGGTGATACTGAAGAAAAAGATTAAAATATGAATCAACAACTAATTTCACAAAATATGTGAATATGTATAATTAGACCCACCTCTAGATCAAGATCTTTGGTCGTCAATGATATATAATGGAGTATATTCTAATAATGGTATGTTTGTTCAGCATACGAACGTGAGACTGAAGCGCATCGCACATCGCGTGCACCACAACCGTACGCTCGCACAAATGACATCTTTCGCCGTCGTGTTCGTATTCATCCTCCAGACTCAAGTTGTCATGGTCAGTTAACTATTATCACAATACAATATTCGCTTTTCTTTTTCGTTTAATACTTAAGAACTGTCGGTCTTTATTCACTTGGTATATAATAAAGTTTGAGAGACTAGCGACGAATACAACCTTTACCATATTTTGTAGTTCAATCTGCAGTGGATAGTGTTCCAGAAGTTGTTTTGATCCAAAGGCATATTACCAAATTAAAGCAGTACTAAAGATTGTTTATACTTTAGACAACAAAAAAATAATTCAAGCGTTGTAGGAAACCCCTCAATAAAACTTTACCCTTTCCGTTTTTATTTAATAAAATAGGGGGCAACCGAGCAGACGTATCGCCTGATAGATATCCGCAACACCGATGCGTCGCAAGTGCGTTGCCGGCTTTTTCAGAAAGAGCTTGCTCTTTTTTGAAGGTTTTAAAGTCGTATTATGCGAGGCAAAAACTTTGTGGCAAAGCGCACAGTTGTAGAATGACAATCATCTAGATGATGGGGATGACACTCCTGCCACGTAAGCGGGTGTCGGAAAGAGGTGGCAGGGATCAGTCCGAACAATTCTTCGTCCGTAGAAGATGCATAGCAAATTCGCATCTCAACGCAGCGCCAAAGTGTGTAGCAGAATTTTAACTTGTTGGCAATTGACGATTCGAGTCACTCTCCGTTGAATGCGGTCCAAAGGGAGGAACTGGTACCGTGGTATCCCCGCTCAAAGATGAGGACTGTATTCTATGTGAGACTGTACCTGCGCCTGAAGCTTGAATTACCATCGATGTTGCGATATTTTTATAAGTATTAATTCTTCGTGTTGCCATTTATCCTAATTATTTCACGTTAATTTAAAAGGCGATGTTTTCATAGTAAATTGATAATAATTTCAACATTGGCCATGTTTTTGGATTGCAGGTGCAAGGCAACCTTGATACCAACGGCGAAGCTGGAGGTAAAGGTGAGAAGAAATCGGAACGCTGCGCTTTCGACATGAATGAGGTGAGTCTACAAACTAATCTGTTTGGATAGTTAAAGATGTGCTCACGAACAGGGAACTACAAAGTTTTAAACATTGTTCTTAGGTCGCCAGATTTGAGTTGGCGAAAGGACCGGGGGTCTTTTCTACATCGCAGACCGAAGTTCCCTGTTCTTATATTGACGAGTTTCTAGAAACAATCATACTGTTGAAACTATATAAGTAGTATGGCCTCATATATATATTTTTTAAAACATCACAGTACAACTTTACATTCCCTTCACTCCGTTCTTCCCGGCCTACGGATGAACTTCGACAAGATCAAGGTCATGTTCAATGAACATGTACTACCGGAACCGGTTGCGGTACACGGTGCCGTTCTCGAAGTTGTTAAAAAATATGTATACCTCGGGCAGGCTTTGCAGTTAGGTAGAAACAGCTTTGAGGACGAGGTGAACAGAAGAATCCAGCTAGGTTGGGCAGCGTTT
>PKRV01001945.1:457518-667315 GCA_003709505.1 Hyphantria cunea
GGTATATAGTATATTTCGAATGAAACTTTACTCACCAATTTTTTTTTATTGTTCTAATCTCAAAGAGCATTGTGTTGGTATAAACACCTGCAATGACAATCCCGGACGCGACCCTACGAAAATGAAAGGCTTATCTTGCCGTCTAGGTCAGTTACTGGTCCTGGCGGAACTACCGACACCGGACTGTATGACTCCGATGTGTATCGCTGATGTGTGTAGTGCTAAATCCGGCTACATGAACATGCATGCTGTCGCTGGAAATGTGCGCGACGAGAACAACTCTCGGATATGACTTAAAATCGCGCCAATGTCGCGAAGGACACCTAATTACAGTACAGTTTGTGTACAGCGGTGTGACTTAATGTGAATGGGAACTCTATGCACAGAATGTTTGCGAAGCGAACTATGTACCGTTAAACAAATACGTTGGTTTTGTTTATCTTAGAGTATCAATATATTCAACAACACACCATGTTACTCCAAATGAATTTTGCTCCAGACATTTCTGCTGTGGATTAATAATATAAGTGTTTTTGACCACCACTCCCTGTCACATATGTTATAACAACGGAACATATGGCTTTTCAGACTAAATGAGGCAACACTTTGCTGTGTAAACATAATGGACTTCAAAAGGGAAAGCATTAAGGCAGTTGTTCAGTTGTTACCGCTCACGGGGTGGTGTTCACAATGGATGTTTTTGATGTTCTGCTTCTGACCGTATATCACATGCACTCAGTACCCTCTCTCCGCTGAATACACACATTATATTTGTATCGTAATTATATTAAACGAGCTTATAATAACTCATATATTTTAGTGAAGTAAGGTGGAACAAGTTCGAGCCTGACCCGCGCCGGCGCGCTTTGCCCTTTGAGCTGTGATTGGCACTAACTTGAATGGGTTGTAAAACAAACAGATTTTGGTGCTTTCTGAGGCGAACGCTCAAAGTGCGAACCTCTCCAGGTAAAACCTTGAATGTATAAAACCTTGGGTTGAGTTTTGAACCGCTGGCGCTGGACCGAACAATCTCAAATTTAGCCGTAAGTACTGATGATGTTATCAATGTTTTTAGTTATTAATTATATTTATTATTACTTAACGTATGTCTATTGTAATCATATTATTATCTAAATAGGTATATGCCTCTTAGAACAAATTTTGGATATAGTATCAGATTCCTTTTATGGCAGCTGTACTGTGGGCTCCCAGTCGACATGCTCGCGTTGGTCTTTTAAATTCTTATTGCTGGTCTCTCGTTAGAGTTTTATGTATGAATCCTACCATCTTGATGTCGGAGCTAAATGTTATTTCTCCAGGGCAGGCGACGGCAGCAAATATTCTCGGTGCCGTCACTCAACTTTACGAACCCTTATGGAGATTTCGTAGATTTTCAATACGAACACAGTTGTAAAGATACTCTTTTTGATCGGATCCTCATCAGTGCATGAACTGTGAGCGTGTCGAGTTCGAGCCCCACTGTAACGCGTCAATGGTGTCAACAACCAAATATAATAGCCAAATAAATATGTCAAATACGTATACGAACAATATTCTACATTATATCCGCATTTATTCTTAGTCATGTAGCACAATCATACTGATAGACACACTATCGTAGAAGAAGATTCTGACATTTGTATACATTGACGGCTCAAATAGAATCTTTAGGTAATGGTTGCGTACGGAGTGGCAATGTACTATTTTTAAATGTACATTTTGAAGTTACAGTACGATAGTGTGTCGTCTTAATATGACATGAATTTAAACTTTTATCTAATAGTATATACCTATATTAAGGATTACTAATATAAGGACGTAAGCTCTGTTTGCCCGCTTCAATAGGATTTTAAAGATAATTCGTAATAGTTTGTTAGTACTGTTTTGCATTTATTCTGAGAGACATTTCGGACAAATTCGTTACATTATTGATTAGTTTGCATGGTGTCAGTTGACCATTTTCTTATATCTCTGCACTCTTCTGGCCTAACTCCGACCAAACTCCCGGGTCCAAGCTTTATACTACTATTGATGTTAAACGTGTTAACGGAACGAAAATTAAAAAGGAACTTGTTTTCTTATTCAGCTCATTATGTGTAACTTAGATTAGACCCCGTATATGATTGTAATACGTGTGCACTGATTCGACTTAAAATACGTGGTCCAGAGTCATTTGGTACACGAAGGTCCCAGATTTGCACGAAGTAATAATTCTATAGATGACAAAAACAACATCTACAACATGACTCGACCTTCTAAGTCGTTTCTATTGCCATTCCCAACATCCTAAGACACTGGATCTCGTCCTAAAGCCAAACAAAAAGAATTAAATGTTACATTTAAATTAAATAATAGGATAATCATTACACTCGATCGCAGAAATAGTGTGTATTTTTAACTATTCATGAAGATACACATTGCTCATCGGCTCCAGTGACTCGACGATCACACACCCACTATCACATATATGTGTGATAAACAAAAACATGTGCAACATACATAAACACAAACATACACTTACACACAAATACATACACACGCACTTATAATTTAAATTGATGTAACGATTAAGTGTATGTTTGTTCGTTGTAATTAGGGACATAATTAGGTATATGTATGTTATACAGTGTTGTAGTAGTAGTTTAATTACTTAAATTATATTGTATCGTATGTAATCATCGGACGCTTATTACTTTGTCCTTGTTTTCACTGTGATGTCGTACTGAAACGAAATTATTTGATTAATTTAAGGTTAGGTGACTTTACCGAAATAGACGTTGCCACGGTCGCTATACTTGACCTTTATATATTCTGCACTGTATATGGCATAATGTTGTTACATATAGATATATATATATATTTACACATTTCTATTTACAAAATTGTGATCCTTAATATTTTGGGCCAAGAATTCGGAACCCTTTCTCTTTTAACCTTGATTAGGATGAAATTTAAGGTATTTTTGATGTGTCGTATATCTACTTTATACTTTAAATTAGTAATTAGAATGTGCCAACCGAGGGAAGCCGTGCCGCGTGCTGCCTCTCGGGAGAAGTCAACGCGACACCACCTTATCGAAATAGGCCGACTCCTGACCACTTTAGAAACTTTACCAAATATTTAACCAAAAGCGTAAATTAGTTATTAATGATGGCGCGTCCGATGTATGTATATGTACTTAAAGTGTTAAATTTTAAAAGACTTCTGTGGAGGCCACAGTTTTATTTCTATTTATAGTTTGCTTTTAGTAGGTATCACTCTGTCTTATTATAGGTGTCAAGCCGCCTCGATCACTAAGTAGGATCATGTTTTAAAAGTAATTAATCTAATCCAAGCTTGTTTGAAACAAGTATTGTTCTTTTTATTTTATTTGAATTAACTATGTTGCCACCTTGGAGATTCAGTAAATCTGTGAAATCTGACTAAAGCCTCAGCTGATAAATCTTAATCGAAATTATTGTATTACATTGTACCGTGTGTTTCGTGGCGGCGTTTGCTGTACTTAAAGTATTTGTTAGTGTAAGTGTCGTAGTTCCTGTATTTCGTTTTCCTAAATATGTGCCAATAATACTCCGATGAGAAACCAGCAGACGACGCGTTCAGATCACCGCACTTCTAAATATTTGGCCACGTTGTTTGACAAACACTTCTCATTATCTTTGAAAGAAAATGGATACAATCATCTCTCTTGAGATGGCAGTTAGGCTCGTGGAACATCAAGAATCACACACGCTAATTTGGGTGTAAGATATACATATTTCCGATTAGTCCAAGGAATTCAAATAAAAAAAAAACTGATCATGTCGCGTCGTCCATAGTACTGCAGCTCAGTGTAATGCGCTGCTAAATGTTAGATTTTTATTGTAGAATGTTAAATATTAATTGTATCGCTATAATCTTCTCGAATAAGTTTGGTGGTGTAAGTCACAGGTGCGTTCAATAGCCTGATTACAGGATTGTGCAGCAAGGTCTGGTGGCTCACACATATACGTATATAAACAGCACATCCGCAAAGTAAAAGGATTCGCGCGCTGTCATGTTGTAGATTGATATCAGATAGTTGTATACCGCGGCAGTCGCTCCTGAGCGAGATGGTTTTATTTTTCTTAATTGTGTCATTATATTGCTTTTAAAGCTTGGTAGTAGCGAAGTAAGGTCTCAACAACTAAAGTGACTTCAACACACGAGCACTAGCCCAGATGATGTCGAATTTTAAAAATCTGGGCAGAGATGTTATCCGCTTAATAGTTCAGCGATCAGCCAGTTTTCTGAAAAGAGTACGAGATTTTTTCAGCTATAATGTGTTTTCTTAAATTCCCTTCGATATCACATTGAATGCAGGCATATTATTGTATCTAATGCGCTATGCCGTTTCGGTGAGGCACACTTGTTAGGATAGGTAGATGTTTAGTTGCTTCAGGCCTAATCTCACCACTATCATCATTATACAACAATTTACGAGTTATCCTATATATAAAACACATTATTTTCAATGATATACTTTCAACATTTTTTTAACACCTTGTTTTAAAAGTGTGTAAAGCGACTGTGATAATGGGGAGATGACCTCATAGAAAGTTACCTCCCATTATTTTCGCTTAATATAATGGTTTTTTTGTAGACCATAAACTGTCTTCTTGAGGTTCTCATTAACCGATTAGATGCAAACACAAGTTACAATAAATTTTTAACAATATCATTTAAGTTTTACCCGTGATTGTTGTATATTGAGAATGTGATTTATGTAATGTTAAATTTAATTATAAGTTTGGGGCGTGTTTAGAGTTTCAAGTATATATTTTATTGATAACATTTTCTTGTATCATTGCAACGGGTTAACATCTTTAGAAAAGAGGACTGATTGGAAGTTTATTTTACACATTGTTGTACGGTACAAGAACGGCTCTGCTAGTTAAGGTTTGTCTCGAGTTGATTCATGTACCTATTCTTATACATATAAAAATGAAATACGGACATAGCGTTATCTGAATTTTTTATTAGTATCAAAAGGCACTAAGTTATGTGGAATTGTGAGGTCGGATGAAAGATAGCGCTAGCTACTAATGAGTACCTATATACTAAATTTAATAATAAAACACATGAGTCTGCTAACACCCTAATACCTCTAAAAGCCGAATCTACGCCAAGCCTCTGTCCATGTAGTTGAGTTGACTTATGGATAGATAGAAAAATATTGTACACATCAAAATGTTTCAGAGAGATAATAGTAGTTGAAGTATATTCCCAAGTCACTCGAGTTCGACTTAGAATTGGCTAAACAATGCTCATAAGATCTTCTCACTTCGATAACGAGAACGGACATCCTTTTGCAGACACTTTTAAATTATTTTCTAAGCAAAACCAGATGAATAATATTATTACTAGGAAATAAAAGCAATTAGACATTTGAAATATATAAACACGACCGTTCGATAGGTACTGTCGCTAATTCTGTTGTCGTCATCACTAAACTAATATTCACTATTACTATAATTTCGTCTGTATACAGACCATTTTCAAAATTTCCAAATCAGAGATACGCGCTTACTTATTACTTGAAAAAGTAAAATATAATAAAAAATAAACCTTCAAAACATGTAACGCGTGACGTTAAACTTGACAGGTCGCACTAACACGTCGTCTAAATACATGCCTACTTAATTATTTCTCATAATCTTTACATTTAGAGTTTAGTTGTTTTCACTAATAAACAAACGTGAAACAAGCGTGTACTTTTTATCAATTTTAAGTTAGTACTGAACTAAATATAGTAGGAGCTTCCAATGCCATTGTCAAGTAAAACTCGGCGGTAGAAATGAAATAAGTTAACTTACTTTAAACATTTCCATGTAATTGTAGTTGTATGTGCCACGCTTTGTTCTCATCTGTCTGATATTTTTAATAAATGGTTTTTGTGTCTTAACCCAGTGTTTTATTTCACTTACTCCATGTTGATACCTATACAAGAAGCAAATTTATAAATACATTTCATAATGTAGGGGTTACTGCAAGGTTTGTTTTAAGCTTCGCCTCTGGCGCCCTCAGAGGGTATTGGCGGTCAGAGCCATACGCGGATACCGCACGGTGTCGACCGAGGCGGCGTGCGCCTTGGCCGGAACACCCCCGTGGGATTTGGAGGCGGAAGTGCTCGCCGAAGTTTATCGACGGGTGGCTGAATTCCGGGCGGAGAGTGGCATGCGCCCTCCGCCCGAAGAGGTACGCGAGTGGCGTGAAGCCGCCCGTCGAGCCACTATGGTTCGGTGGTCGTCGCGGCTGGAGGCTCCACGTGCTGGCTTCGCCACCGTGGAGGCGCTCCAGCCCGTCATCCTCGAGTGGGCAGGGCGGCAGCACGGGACCCTTTCCTTCCGACTGACGCAGGTGCTTTCCGGGCACGGTTGCTTCGGGAAGTACCTGCACTCGGTCGCGCGGAGGGAATTGAGTCCCGCCTGCCACCACTGCGACTGCAGTGAGGACTCGGCCCAGCACACGCTGGCGGCGTGCCCCGCTTGGGCGCCGCAGCGTCGGGCCCTCACTGCAGTCATCGGAGGAGATCTCTCGCTGCCGGCCGTCGTACGCTCCATGGCCGGCGGCGAGAGCAGTTTTACCGCGGTCGCGACCTTCTGCGAGGAAGTCATCTCGCAGAAGGAGGCGGCGGAGAAGGCCCGGGAGGACGATCTCCACTCGGACCCGATCCGCCGCCGGCGAACCGGGCGGCGGAGGCGCGCCTACCAGCGCCTCATGCCGCCCTGAGTGTGGCCGCGGATGGGCGGGACGGGTTTTCCCCCCCATCCGCTTTAGAGGCCACCCGCGAGGGGGGGCGACGTAATGCGTGTGCCGTACGTCGCCCACCTTAAGAGTTTTAAAATCGGATGACGGAGCCCGCTTCAGTGCGGGCTAGCGCTGGAAGGGGTTCGGATGGCGTAAGAAAGCGGTTCCCGGATCCCTCCCGTCTCAGGCGCAGAGTGGCACACCGTGGTGGTTTAGTGGGTAGTCTGGCTGGTGTCGGTCAGGAGTCCCACACGAAGTGAACCCCCTGTACCCGCAGGGGGGGAGCGAAGTGCGTAAAGGCATTCCACCATGTCAAAAAAAAAAAAAAAGTTTGTTTTAAGCTTGCCTTCTGTTTGCAGTGATGTTGCCCTGATTAATTTGATTCTTTACGATACCCATATGATGACTCTCTGTATATACAGGGATGGTAACACTCTGTATACTTTATCCATAACTACATGGAGATTAGATAGGTAACTTTGAAGATAACTTTGATAAGATAGGTAACTAGGACTATCTTTTGAACTGGTTCATACCAGACTGAAGTTATACATTGGTCGTAGAATGAAACGACTGACTATATAACTACCTTGCAATATAATTTAAAGATTGTTTTATCTAAAGGGTAAAAGAAAATTCAACAACTTCAGAAACCACATTCTTAATAATGAATTATGTACTGTAATGATGTATATTATTCTGTGTCCGTTCCTTGATCCTACCCCCTTTTTTTTTACGGGTGGAAAACCGTCGGCCGTCACCCCATCGGGGTTTGATCAAGGTGATGTGTCGGAATCGGACCGACTAAAACAACATGGTGTGCCACTGTGTAACTGTGAAGGGAGGGATCCGGGAATTGCTGTTATCAACACACCCGACGCCTTATTGCATTGAAACGGGCACCGTCTGCTAGGAAACTGTCTATTTTGGCCAATAAAGCGGATGGAGAGTAACACTCGTTCCGTCCATCCGCTGCCACACTCAGGGTGGCATGAGGCGCCCCCTAACGTGACCATCTTAAGGTGTTAGTCGAGGCTCTTGGCTATCAATTCGCGAGCGGATACACCTATCGGAGCAATAATTACCGAATCCACATTTCACTTATCGACAATCTCGTGAGATAGATCGAAATATTTTGTTTGTTTTTTTTTTCGACTTTCACAAGATTCTCGTCATGAGGAACGACGATCTTCTTCTTCTTCTTTTGATGATATGGCAATCAGCCGGATCAGCTATTTCTGCCAATGTCAAGTATTTCAAGTCTTCAATTCTAAGTCTTCGAGTCTTCAAGTCTTCGTCATGATGGAATTAATGATAAAAAAACATAAAAAATGTGGATGACATGAAATGGGGACCGTCTTTCGCAAACACAAAAACCGATCCCAGGAACGACGATATCGACCATGATTGCGAGGCGACAATACAATAGTCCTGCCTGTGATTATAGATCGATATTTTTATTACTATAGAATACAGCGGTTGAATGGCTGGATCGATTTTGACGATTTTTTTACTAGATACCTGCAGTTATAAAGATTAAAGCTACTTTTATTTTAGAAAATCTGTTGAGCTTAAGACGTTTCCAACAAAAACTACGGGTAACAGCGTGATGCAGCTAGTCGCAAATAATATAGGCATAAGACCAAGTTACAATTTACATTTACAGTTGCTTTTCTATTTCTAATGATGCATTCGTTTGGAAACAAAAAACTTGGCAGTCATAAGGACTACCGATAGAAGTGAAAACTTATAACTGAGAGTATTAAAATTTGAATATAAGATTTCCCCCTTCGAAAAAGAGCTAAAAGCGGCCAAAGAAGCTACAAATTATACATAGAAAACACCCAAACTCCGAAACAAATATTTGCAGATCATACAAAAATTGAATCCGGCTCAGGAATCGAACCCGAGACCTCTAGCACAGCAGTCGCGTACCTACGCTACCACTACGCCGCCGAAGAGAAATTATATATAATTCAATCAAAAAAAAATCTTTTATAGAAATATTTATAGAATTTTTTTTAGAAATTCTTATGAGACAGAAAAACTATTTTATAAGTTAAGTAAATAAGTAGGAGGAGATATAATCCTAACCAACTATACCACCTGATCGGGTCTTACCAATACCTAGAGTTCCTAAAAACTTCCAAATATTGGTGGGAGATGAACAAGTAATGTTGTCAATATGTGTTGGAGTTTAGCGTTGCTTATTATCTGATATACTGATTCCTAGCAGTTTTGTAGAAAAAAAACAGCCTTTCCTCGGTACGATCCCTTCTGAATTTACAGGACTGTATCCCTACGTCGCATGGCATGGCGTCATCCAGCGAGTAAATTGTCTTTTTAGTTTTATTTCCTTGATATGTGCGTGGACATCTTACAAAGAGATAAATGTTTGTTTAAAATTTTCTATGTTCGTCATCGACGTTACTACATTCTGTTCAAATTCGCAGCATCCCTAAGTAGCTTGTCGACCTTCATACGATCAAAACATAGCATGTGCAACATTTTTGGTTGGGTTTATGTGTTTTAAAGACATAAGAAATAGAGATAAGGACAAGCGCACTGGTCGATGTTAGCATTAAATCAAACCAAGTATCCACCCTCAGGTCCTTGATGATGAGTTGGTTGTAGAGATAAAATCTGCACATCGACTGACAATCTGAAGTTTACAGGAAAGCAAGTAAGGTCTGTATTAAATTTTCCCATGACGATGTGGTAAGCGTATGTAGATCCTAAAGATTCCAGTACTGTTTCCATAATATTACCTATATTATAATATCTTATTCTCTGTATCGATTTCGTCCAAGGAGACCATAAACGGAGACGTGTGTTTTAACTGTGCTGTACAGAAACGCCTTATACCACATTCTGAACCTGCAGGAACTGATTGAATTCCTATCCTCTTCCTCCAAACACCATACAGTTTTACTCGGTTCGATTTCTACACACTACACGCAAACTCCTGTAGAATGACAGCTTGAAATACTTTCCACACCTAAAAAATAGCTATTGGATTAATTGCAGGAGTCAGAAGGGGTGGCAAAATTTTAAAAATCTACTGTAAATCGTTTCCGTCATTTAATTTAACGTCAATTAAATACTGTCAATTGAGTATATTTAAGTATCTACCTACTCAAAGTGTTTTGTGTTATGCATTACAGTAAAGGTTGAAAAGTACCTATATTTAAGAGTATTTTCGAATACTTTGTTGTATGCAAAAGTATAATTAATTATTAAAAATAAAATAGAATACGGTTATAGGATTGCCAACCACACGTATATAAAGTATGGTCGGCAACCCTGTAGCCCGATCGAAGTATCGAACAAACTACAGCTTACTGTGGCTTGGCTTGCCTTCCTTACTGTCTTAATGTACTATTGTCTATTTAATAGAAACCAGAAGTTACCATAATAGTTACCATGAATACTATAATCGTAAACCTTCAAGGTTTCAAAGATATTGACAAAAAAAAAATAACTTCGTGGTAAAAGAAGTGGGTATTGCATATCCTGAACACTAAGGTTCCTTACTAGAGGAGTACAAACTCAAGTAAGATGGGTGGAAATAAATCGTGGTAATTTCTGGAGTGAGGGGTACATTGACTATGGAGAATTTAAGAGAATTTAATAGTACCATCTCTCAAAAACAAAAAAAAAATTATAACGAAAGGATTAGAGAAAGTAAAATGGATAAAAGACTTTTATTTTAATTGTGAAGTGATCGACGTAGACAAACACGGTTGTCCCGATTTATGGACTTTGCAACAACAGTATTGTAAAAATAAACCAGGATTTAATTGTGAGGACCATAGACTAAGCTGTGCTTATGCATACGAAAATGGTATTTTCAGAATTATATGTATTTTTAACTACCGTTTATAATGTTAGTTTAACTAAAAATATGTATTTTCAAAATGTATATTTGTAAGTAATAATATGTAGGTATTTTTAAAATTTATATTTTTAAGCGTAACTTGTATTTAAAAAGCTTTTTAGGATTTTTATAATTTATATGTGTTAGTGTAATTAAGTATGAACATATACATATATTAAAGATGTATATTTACAAGATTAGGTAAGTAAAAACATGCAGGTATATTAAAATTAATATATTTTAATTTATATATGTATAAAGAGATATTTATTAAAAATATATAATTGTAAGTTTAAGTACAAAACATGCAGTTATTTTCATATTTATATTTATAAGTTTTAATTTTTTTAGGATTCTTTGGATAATATTTTTAGTAAGTTTTTAAATTTCAGAACCATTCTAAACTTAAAATTCTATAATACTCTAAGTAGTAGTAGAGGTGTACCACAATAATGTGTTGTGAAACCATAGAATTATAAAGCTATTATATTTTTATCATATAAATGTACAATTCTATCAGAAAAATTTAAACATATATCTTTAAAACCAAATTAAAAAAAAAAACAATAAAAATACATATTTTTTTCAGACATTTCAAAGTCATATAGTCAGAATCTTTACATTAGTGTTGTGACATTTTAATTCACTTTTTAACAATAATTGTTTAATACTGAACTATTTAATAACTAGTCCTCAGATTCAATCTGAACATTTTAAGTAAATACATCTTAATAAATAAATTTCAACCTACATCCAGCTATCAATGAAAATGTATAATGAAAATAAGTTTTTCTTATCTTACTAACCAAGTATGTGTTCTGTTATTTTATTTTTTATGCAATTATATATATATATTAGCCTTTAGGAGATGGGGGAAGGGTAGGTATGGGCCTCCCCAGATTTTCCTCTCCCTCCCCAGGTTTATTTTATCAAAGTGTTATATATCTGGTATGTACTACATGTCTACTACAATAATCGATAAAACTGAAATTAATTTGTAAGGACCACAACAATATCGAAAATCAGACGTAGTGATAACTAGTTGAAGTAGTAGCCAACCCCAAACAATCTTGGGAATATAGAGGCTATTAAGATGATATTTCTTTGACACCCTCCCGATTCTTCAATATGTCAGAACTGTCATACAATACTTAGATTAGATGGACTATTTATACTTAAATAGATGCTTAAACATATATTAAAATCATTGTTGATGTCCATTACATTGATCCAGATCAGTCTATTACTCCTTTTTGCTCATTATGTATAATATATGATCTGTTAACTGCTCTGATCTTCTTGGATTGTTTTCATTGAGTCCTCATTGATCCGGTGTACTAAACTCAGGGTCGGAAGACCTTTGAAATTGAGTATATTGCAAGAATATATCAGATATATTATTATATTATATATCTGATAATATTTTTTAATACTTTGTAATACTTAAAATTTATTAAATAATATAATATCAACTAGCAGACACTGAAATTACAATAAAATGAAAAAAAAATAGAGTCACATCAAAACATTCAGTAAAGGTCAAGTGAAGTGTCTTTGGTGTCGCTACTAGAAATAGTTGCTACTACAGACTGAGGTAGGGGGGTGTGCCCCGGCTCCCGGCTCCTCGAGAAGCTGCAGCAACGCGGAGGGATGTACACGGTTATATGTTTAGGATGTTTCCGTGGAGTGGGTTAGGTCGTCGTTATCAATTAGGGGTATGAAAAATAGATGGTGGCTGATTCTCACACCTTCCAGGTATGTAATGAAGGAGTTTGGTAACAAACACTGCAAAATTTAGTTTATAAGATACTATACAAAGTGTATACTCTGTCAGCAGCAGTTAGCCTAGTAACAAATAATATGTATGTAGTGTTTCATAACTTAAGTTTGATCATATATGCTATGTTTCAACACCTCTTGATCCCCATCTTGCCTGTACCTTGTACTTATTCAGTACATGTATCATCACAGTAGCATGTCAGTAGTATACATTTTTATCTGAAGCATGTTGCAGTCTCTACGGCAACAGTGACAAAACCTATGCATGCCACAAAAGAATAAGGTCTAGATAGTAGATTGATAGCTAGTTAGCTAGATTTGGGTAAATTCCGTATTTTTATTTTATTATTTGTCTCTATGCACAAGCCTTAGTATACCATAAACTCAAGTAGGACAGACGTACCACAATATAGAAGACTAGGTACCCTGTTTTCAATTACTTTAAATATAAAGTATCAAATAAAAAAGACAGTTTGTCTATTTAACAATGCCAACAAACAGGTTGTTTGATTAGATTCTTCTTCTTTTGATGAGATGGCAACCAGCCGGATCAGCTATTTCTGCCAATGTCAAGTATTTAAGTCTTCAACTCTTCAAGTCTTCGAGTCTTCAAGTCTTCGTCGTGATGGGATTAATGATAAAAAAATATAAAAATTTGGACGACATGAAATTGGGACCGTCTTTCGCAAAAACAAAAAACGATCTCCATGAAAAATCGTTTGATTAGATTCTTCTTCTTTTGATAATATGGCAATCAGCCGGATCAGCTATTTCTGCCAATGTCAAGTATTTCGAGTCTTCAATTCTAAGTCTTCGAGTCTTCAAGTCTTCGTCGTGATGGAGTTAATGATAAAAATTATAAAAAATGTGGATGACATGAAATGGGGACCATCTTTCGAAAAAACAAAAAACGATCTCCGTTTGATTAGATTATCACACCACCAAAGAGTTGACGGCTGTCATAAATCAACACAATCGTAAATGATTATGTTCCATTTTACTGTTCTTTTCCGGGTTGCATATAATTATTATATTTTGAGTACTAGCTTTTTTCACCACTTAAATAAACCTTGTTTTTTAACTTGTGCAGACCCCCACGAGTCGTCACGAAGTCATCAAGGAGGCGGTGGAGAAGTCTACGTCAATAAATCACCTGTAACAAAATATTCTCATATTCATTGGCACATAGTTTTACATTTGTTTGTTGTTTTGTTATTTTATATTATTTTTACTTATTTTATTTAAAAGACACGCAATATAATACTAATACTTCTCTCGTCATCGAGTGACTAGCGTTGTTTTTCATCAAAAACCATATAACATTCAAGACAACGTCATAAGTTCGCCCACTGCGACACACTGAAATGGTGAAGGCCGGTGAAAGCTGAAAGCAGGTGGCGCCAATATATTAGATAGGACGTTTCCTTGTCATTATATGTCACAGGAGGCTAACAAGCAGTCTGGTCACCTTAAGTTAAGTGACTACCGCCGCCCATGAATACCTGGACATCGAGTGTTAAAACTGCGTTCAGTTCAGTTCTGGATTTTAAAAATTTTTATAGAAATAGACTTGATAAAGCTTTGCTACTTTTTGGAATACGTACTCCAAGGTGCCATCTCTAAAAACAAAATTAATCCAAATCAGTTCAGCGGTTTAGGCGTGAAAAGCAGCCTATGTCCTTCTTTAGAGTCGAATCTATCTCAATACTGAATTCATCATCCAAGGTATAGAATTTATGACATTAGTATGGATTATTACAAAATGTAATTAATTATAATTAATTAAGTACACACACTTAATAACTTAAAAGTAATATTTATCCTATGTATAGTGATTGTGTGCGATCAGACATTAGTTATGACAGTACTAGCCAGCTCTGCCAGCTGGCTAGTACAAGCTCTGCCAGTAGGCAGAGCTGTGTGTACAAAAATACTATCTTTTTAGTAACAAAGAATGAAAAACTAGACAACAGTTTGGTTTGGTAGAATTACATTTAATCCTCTGACTTCAGTTGAGATATTACTTCCATACAGCAAGATGTAGTTGTACGCTTCTCCAAAAGCTTATCTTTTCTTGGAATTTCAATTCATACAGGCGAAATCACCGTCTCTGAAATCAAGCATATGCAATTGGAAATGACAGATGTTATAGTACTTTTTCTTAAGAAAGTTCTCAGCAATATGACATAGGAGTTACTATTTTATATTGCTGAGCACTTTGAATCATCTTCTATAATTGTAATTAAATTCAAAATCTATAATATATCAATGAACGAGTTTACTGACTCTAACTTCTTTGAGAGTTAGTTCTTCTTTACTAGTACTAATTGCAAAGTTCTTTTCCTTTCTTCGTTACTTTATTTTTTTACAAGCAGACCCAACAAGTTTGCGAGCTCATCTAACTTAAAAACCTCATCTCTCAATTTGTGAATAAATCTTTGGATACTGGCAACACAAAATTAGTCAGCCTTTTACCTGGCCGGTGGTAACTGGTGCGGTCTGAAAAAGAGAGAAATTTAATCAGTGCAGCTTCCCTTTTAGATCAGTTTTAAACAGACTTATACATTTTTTTATTTTAATAACAATTTCTTAACTTTGTTTACGATGGAGTTAACGTTGAACGAAATTCTACCCGATGACATCACTAAAATAAATTATACTTTGAAACCCCCTTCGTTCGAAGGGGATGCTCGAGCAACTCAGTAAGTGAAGTTTCTTTTTTTTTGTAGGGATTTATTGATAAGTCTATTGTACATTGAAGAATAGAAGAACTAAGTGCTCATTTTTTGCCATCTCAAATCAAGATTGCGCTACACCTAGTCAAGGTTTATTTATTTATTTGTTCCGTGCTGCTCTAGGAAATCGAAAGCTCACCTTCACCAGACTGGGCATTGCTTTTCTTGTTAGTTTTTTTATACAAGACTGAGAAGATCCTTTATAATTTGCAAAAAATCCTTTATAATTTGCAAAAATGTAGGTAGATACTTGCACTAAGTAATATTTGTTGTTAGATTTTTTTATACAGTTGGAGAAGATTCTTTACGAGTTACAGCTAATATTTAGATATTTATCAAAGAAAGTGTTCTTGCTGTTTATTTTTTTATACAGGACAGGGAAGATTGTTTACAATTTACATCAGTAATGTAGATACTTTTGCAAAGAAAAAGCTAGAGATCTCTGAAATAATCTAGTGTAGTAATTTCTTAGATTTAAGACCCTGATGTGTACTGGGTGACTTTAATGATGTAGATAGTAGTCTGTGGTACTGTTATCTGGTAATCTAATTATGCTGGAGTGAGTACCACTAGAATTAGATATTAGAGTGGAAGCTCTGGCTTCTGAGAATATAATTGTGTCATACTCTGAATTTCTGTGTGATTCACTTCCATTGAGTAAGTCAGTATTTCACATTCTGCTTCTAAAATATTTTCTGATCCCAGTTTTTACCTTTTTCAGTAATATAGGAGCAAGCGAGCAGAAGGTGACTTTTGTATGCACTTCAATATTACTCTTATCCCCTCTTGATTAATGGAAATGATTAGTTTGAGTTTATCTAACTTAACTGAATTGCAGAAAGCAACAAAACTATCCCAAGTTCCCCTGTAGCTTGTTTTTTTATGATATAGGGAGCAAGCGAGCAGGAGATGGGTCACCTCATACTAAGAGTGGTGATTACCACAGGCACTCCTTTACACTCCCTCTGATGGGATGAGGGGAGGGGTTAAGTTTGATTGACATGAACATTAAAAGCTACAAAACTACATGAAGTTCGAGTCTTCCTTAGTTTTTTATAGTACAGGGGGCAAATGAGTAGATGGGTCAGTAGTAGTGAGTAGTTAATCCACACTAAGTATGGTGACTAACCCTTTGTTCCCTCTACCTCCTCTGAATTATGAGGAAGGACTAGGTTGAGTCTTACCCCACTCGGTGAAAAACTAGAAAAATACTCAAATATTTTTTCTCCTTTTGTTCTAATAGTGTTGGTGGCAGAAGAGCAGATGGGTCACTGCATACTAAGTATGGTGACTACCATTTTCTGAATTATAGGAGGGGGTCAAGTTGAGTTTCTGTAATTTTACTCACGCAATAAAGTGTTACAAAACTACCCCAATTTTACTTATTACTTTGTGTTTTTAGTTTAGGAGGCAAACAAGAAGATATATCACTCATGATAAGTCATAATTATAATCCCAGCTGTTTAATTGGCAATTTTATTTATATGGACATTGATACAAGCTGACTTGTCCAGTATTGTTTTGATCACTAGAATAACTTTGTCAGTATCTCTCAAAAGGAATAAAAGTTTACCGTTATTCCAAAAAAAAATACTTTGATGCCCAATCTAACTTCAGACCTCAAGCACCGCTGTCGCATATGCTATTACTACACCACCGGAGCTGTTATTTTATTTTAAAGATGACTTGCACATTTGTAATATACATCCTGGGTCCCAGGGGACTTAACAAAAATTACATAAACGGACACAAATAACACCCAGCCTCAAAACAATAACAAAGTTGTAGTGTTTGAAAAAATTATGATAAAAATATAGGTATGGTATACAAATGTCTTTGTATACTATATGTAAGTATCCTCCGAATATATTATACGCAGACTATTTCGTATAATATATTCGGAGAATATACTTCCATAGGGGTTCGGACAAGAAAGTAGTAGTCCTATGTCCTTCTCCAACATATGATTTAGCTCCATACCGAAATTCAGTCAAAAAAGCGTAACAGACAGAGTTACTTCCGAATTTATAAAATAATATTAGAATGGATTAGAAAAACTTTGATGGCTATTGAAGCAGTATTAGTTTCGTTCGTTAGTAGTTATTATAGAATCAGTTTTAGTAACAGACAGAGATCAGTTGTCAGTAACAGACTTTAGATTAATATCCAAACTTGGTTAAAAAACCAAGAGTGACTTTTGATAGTTTAGTTTATATTTCGATGCACGCACTGCCAGGGTTGGCATGGAAGATTTAGATATGATCGTTAACAAAACGAAATTGGTAAAGTTACGATTCCAAATTCATTATTTATTGCTGCAGTAAATAACATAATCGCTAAACTTAATAATAATTCAAATGTCTATAAGCGAAACATAGTTACGAGGGTATGATTTAAATATCAGCCCTACAATCTTGTTACAGTAGCTAATTAGTTAAGATTAATTTGTTCTAAATTTGAAACTAAATCCTTCAATTAAGTGGTTGTTAGTACAATCAGCCTTTCCTGGGTCGATATTATAGAGCTGTTTTTAAAAAAGTCTGCAACAGCATAATTGTCTTTTGTTTGTCTTTTAAGGTAAACGCACCTTTTATTAGGTCAACAAATTTGTTCCCGCTGTCTGACATCACATTAAGACCAAATACTAAACGGGTGCGAAGCTTGGGTCAGCTTGTAGATATGTCGAAGCGACAGTTGCCATAAATGAGTAATTATTGTGTACCAATACAAATTACTTTTAATATTTCTTGTATATTCAGGCAGGTCTAGTTATATATTGATGTATAATATATTATTTTTATTATTTTTTTTGTTTGAACAGAATAGCCATTGAGATCTTAGCGAGGTTGATCGATCAGCTCGGCGAGCATTCGGCGGCCGCTCAGGGCCTCAATCGTGTCATCACCACAGCGGAAAAATTGCGCAACGCACCGGATAATACGCTGTTTCTGCTGAAAAGTTCCTGTCTTTTTCAGTGAGTATGATACTTTCAAATAATATCTAAATTACATAATTATTACCATTCGCGTATGTCGTGTACCTGAAACTTAATCGAGTATTTTACGGAAAATGTGAAGCACCATAGCTCTTGGTGTAACTATCTGCCGTTAGTCTTTTGTCATTTCTGATAAAGTACTTTTATTCATGTTCATATGATGATCCCTGTAGAATTTCTATTTATTCATCTCCTTAAATAGATCTGCCAAGTCTGGAGTGGACATGCCTTTAGAAGTGTGACCAACATATGTTGTGCCGATATAGCTTTACCACGATAAAACGCTCTCCCACGGGAGAGCCACACTTTAGCATGAATGGGCCGGCTCGATCGGAGTGATACCACTGCCTCACAGAAAACCGATGTGAAACAGCGTTTGCGCTGTGTTTCATCGAGTGAGTGAGGATACCGGAGGCCCATACCCCAATCCTTCCCCCTCCCCATCCTCCAGAGGCTGGCAACGCACTTGTGACACTCTGGTGTTATGGGTGTCCATGGGCGGCGGTAACTGTTTACCATCAGGCGATACGTCTGCTCGTTTGCACCTTATAACATAAAAAAAATAGCTTAGTCTTACGGGCAAAGTTCCATCAATACATAGCACAGATAAATAAAAAAAAAAATAATTCCAACTCCCCCCGTCCCATCTCCTCGTTCCGTCATTATTTTCTTAACGCGAGTGGACTATAAGGTGCCCTAATTCTTCTAGCAGTGGACGTCTCACAGCTGAGGTGATATTCGTGATGTTTTTCAATGAACTTCAGGACGTAAACTTTTCTCCACGTGCACCGTATTAGTGATAAGATAAAATCGGTCAAGTGTGATTCATCATATGATTAGAGTTGGTAACTCACGCATTTTTGTCAATAAACTAGTTTCAGACGATGCATAATGATGTGCTATTTGCCATTTGCCTAACCTATTTTGACTATTTAATGGAGAATCTAGTATTTTTATTATTATATAATGAAATAATAGCTCACAGTTGAGCCACCCTAACCCAGGTATCTTCTTTGGATAATTCGGAGAGAGAAATTGATTTGGTTTTTTCTACCCACTGTATTAGATTTTGTATACATGAACGTTAGTTTTTCACATGTTCATCACTATGATTATAACTATTTTATGTTATTTTATAAACCGTTGTAAAGAATATTTGCTAGTTGATAAAGTACACCATTCTGCGCCACTTAAACTCTCAATTGGCCACTAAATATTAATACTGTCTGTACTCATATTATTTAGAACTAATCAGTTATTCTTAAGAGTCTAGCACACAACTCAAGAAAGTGGTTTTATCGTTAAAAATGAAAAAAAAGCAATGAAAACTGTGGAGTTTCAAAAGATAAGTTCGCTCTGACCTTTCAGCAAAGTATGTATGATATCGATGTATATATTTTTTTACCGAATCACATTTGCACATTCATTACAGCATGCCAATATAGGAAAATTTTCTAGTATATATTTCTTCATGTGTTTTATCTATATTATGTGTACTTTATCTGTGCTGCGCTACATACAAAATTTTTCGACAGCTTGTTAATAATAATTTGTTTTGAATGGGACAGCAGTAAAACACTATTAATAAATTTACCTTCGCTTGACACTTTGAATTTCTTCGCTATTGCATTGTGAAGTATTTATTTAGATTACTAACTGTCGTTTCTTTTCGGGATCAAAATGTGAAATCCAGATTTCATTCATGATCACAAAACATCACAAAAAATATCTTGATCGACTTGAAAATTTTTCGATTCTACCCTCTAAATATCAACTCTTCGTTATTATTTCCCAACTGGTTTTATCTTAATGTCAGTTTCTCCAAGGAGCGACTAGCGTCATCGGCCCTTCGCAACCCTGAGGGTGAACTGAATTCGAAAAAGTTGTCAGCATATTTCAGAGCAGTGACTTCCCAATAACGATTTCCATAGATGTACAGGACATATGACATTTCTGTGACCGTCGATTATATGTCTAAGGCTAACACCCAATACAATGTCATCAATACATTGTCATCTGTAAGGGCGCTCTTCGCGATTGAAGACTTCCTTCGATGTTCCACACCCACCCCAAGATTTCAAACAAGTCACTGTGTATGTCTTTATAGATAGACATTATTTTGAACAGAATTATTTGATGATATCTTTGATTTCATTTTTCTCCATTTTGATGTTCACCGTAGATTGTTTGTGTTCAAATAAATTTAGCTCCTGCTAATTTTTACCTTTTGATTGTGGATACCGGAATAAGCACCAAACATTTGCCTTGGGTTTTTTCACTGGAAATAACAGATTATTATCATAATATTGGGATCTTTTAACTTTGCTGGTATAAAAAGGGCTATAAAGTTACTACAAAAGTTACGCCATGCCTGATGCACTATAATACTAAATTGTCTATTACCAGACAGACACATAATTTTCGTTCAAAAAAAATATGTATACAAAGAATTGTAAAGGATAACAATTTACACATAAACAACAAGGAACATTACAGGTGTTAAGACAATGCATAGTCACTGTGATTTATCAATGGGCATGCAAATTGAGAAAATATGTCTACGCTTGCGTTACACTAATTACCCGTTAAGTCTTTACGAACAGTCGTCTTCACCATAGCAACGTTAAGGCCAGCAAGTTGTCGAATATGGTGCGCTGAGCGCCCTTGCAATATCTACATGCGGTGCATTATCATATGAAGTAGTCGCGACTACAACGCTGTGCTTACCTTGCATGCCCACGCTGCGAATTATACGATTTATCGCTGCGCTCCACTCTTTATCTTTAACTGTACTAAATTGACTTTGATTTGTCCATATGATACACGGTAAATTATACATGTATTACTTTTCCTGTTTCTTTGTTAACTCGCCCATTTTTTTTCTTTTTACACCAATAACGCAATAGTCCTCTCAAACCTATATCTTACTCTATCAACCACCTGTATCAAAGCGACGCGTTATTCTACTATTACTATTTTTAGACGTTTTCATTATAAATTGGCTGATTTTTGAACATGGATTCGCTGGCGTTGCATCACTAATTCCATCCCATAACAAAATTTCCATTATAAAGATTTTTAAAAATATATTTGTATGGAATATATTTTAGGATAGTTAAATGTGTGTCTTATTGTGACCCGGGTAGCCATACTTGAAAGTTTCATATATTTAGCTCGTGGCAGTATCGATCGTAAAATCTAGCCTATAGTTTTTCCGCAGTAAGCGTTACTACCTCCTACAGGCTACAGGATATTAGGTCACTGGACCTGCGCACTGCAGTATCTTAGTCCTAGGGATTTGGGGCGAGGCAATCTAAAAATAACTCCAAGCGCTCATATTTAAAACGACATTTAATTCGGCACGTAATAAACGTGTGTCACGGGGGGTAGTGAAATACAAGTAACGGACACAAAGTACACCTAGACCTAGAACAACAATTTATGGATCACACAAAGTGTTGTCCCATGTGGGATGTAAACCCACAACACTTGGCGCAGCAGGAAGCGGTGTGGCGACCACTGAAACCACTACGCCAACCGTGTAGTCAAATAATTCAACATTCTTTAAAAACTGTGCGAATAATACACTATTCTTGCGCATGCCTATTACTTTGAAATAATGTTAGTCTCACTATAAAGTAGTAAGAGGCAAGCCCTATAGCCGTGCCTACAGCCAACTGGCTGCACGGGGATCTAAAAGGCAGGCACAGACGCTCTTGCCTTGCCAGTGTCCATTACTGGCGATTTTCCTCCCCACAAAGACACCATAATAAAATAAAGTATGTAAACTCTATAACCCATGCTATCTGACCCGGCAAACGTTGGTTTGCCATATATAAAAAAATGACAACATGACCATGATTCTCAGACCTACCCGATATGATATATACAAAAAAAAACATAAAAATCGTTTCAGCCCTTTCGGAGGAGCTTGGTAACCAACACCCCTGAAACGGTTTAGTACTAAATATAACAATAAATAAACTTGTGACGACCCGACGACAAACTAAATATGGTGAAAGCGTGAATGTAAGTTATCGAAAAATGGACTGTAAGCAAACGAGTTTAAAGTATATAATGAAACAACAAACTTAGTGAATTTTAGTTTAGTGATTACAACAACAGAATTACCACCATAGTGGAGTAAAGCCGCAGTCATACGTATGGAACAAGCTTCCTTTAGCTAGTTGACCTTGGCTATTGACAATAACGTATTTAGAAACCGGTTTGCCACCAATTCATGTCTCCTTACAATTCATTACTACGGCATGACCCCTCCATTTACCGAGATGTAGGCGTGTGCTCTTGTGTTCATATAAAGTAACCTAACAGCAAAATCAGTAAAGTTACCCTGAACAAATGTATCTCAAATAGTCACAAAGACCTTTAATAATGCAAGGCTTTGAGAAAACCCCAGACGTGCGGACCGCAATCCTGATTGATAGCCAATTAATTGCCATATCGAAACGTTACAGGTGTGCTGACATTATTGCATATTAACTTTTGAGAGTTAAATAAATATTCAATGTAAGTATAAATCAGGACTTAATATAATAACTAAACGAAATTAGAATAAACACCCCATCATATCAGGACTTAATATAACAACTAAACGAAATTAAAATAAAGAAAAAATATACGTCTGTAAATGTTTGTATTGACTTCGCAATAAAAGTAAAAAAATATATATATTGAAAGTAGAAATTTTAATGATATAACACAGTGACAGTTATTGTCACACCAATTTAAAAATAGAAAAATATTTTAAGTTGGAATTAATTAACAAAGCGTTGAAGTACCTATGTACGGCATTAAATTATTAAATGCTGTTGATGGTAAATAAATATAAATATTTTCGGACATATAATACACAACGCCGTTTAGTCTCGAGCCCCCATACAAGCACCCAACCACCCCACTCAACTCACAATACAAGCTTGTATTAGGAGAACTGGATACTGTTTTTTGTAAATACAGAAATATAATAGAAAACATCCAAACTCTGCAACAATTTTTTTATGGGATAGGTGGCAAACGAGCTGACGTATCGCCTGATGGTAAACGATTCCTAACTTCCATGGACACCCGCAGCACCAGAGGCGTCACAAGTGCATTGCTGTCCTTCGAGGGATATGGGCCCGCGGTATCCTCACTTACCAGGGGAAGCAGTGTAAGCGCTGTTTCACACCGGTTTTCTGTGAGGCCGCAATATCACTCCAGTCGAGCCGGCCCATTCATGCGAAGCGTGGCTCTCCCACGGTTAAAGCCCTATTCGTTATTCCAGATCTTTTAGTTTTGAAGGGACTAGTTTAAATGTCAATATGGTAGTACAGACTTCACTGCTCACATCATATCAACAGCG
Organism: Hyphantria cunea; assembly: GCA_003709505.1. NCBI lineage: Eukaryota > Metazoa > Arthropoda > Insecta > Lepidoptera > Erebidae > Hyphantria > Hyphantria cunea. The sequence goes on from PKRV01001945.1 coordinate 481,035, forward strand.
TTCTACAGCCCACTGCTAGACAAACACTGGCCTTTCCTAAGAAAGGAGCGTTTGGCTTATTTATATCTCGCTTACACGTATTATAATTTAAAATAACAAAACACGACGTTTCCACTCGAATAACCAATGCTCAGAAACAAGTATACAAAACAATGCTTGGTAACTACCTCCGTGGCACAGTGGTTGCACTAAACTAAACATACGTAGTGTCACATATCTTAGCATGACATCATTAATTGCCGTATTCATTGAAATCATCATACACTGGTTTATTTTAGTTATATCCTAATATAGGCAATACACCACCACGTCAATTTAAAAAATTAGAAAATCAGTAACTCTTACAAATTATATAAATTACTTACAAATTATAATTGTTAAGCCCACGGCTCCGTCCGTATAAATGTACTTCTTTAAAAATTAAAGTGTCTCCATACCAAATTTAATTGTAATTAGTGCAGTGGTTTACTCGTGAAAGCGTAGCCACAATTACTTTTATTTTTAACGATCTTCTATAAATAGCAGAAAGACGCATACATTTTGAACGTAGTGTAGGTCATAATACCTAAACGGTGTGAAACGGTGAATCACTCACTAATGTCTTCCAGCGTCTCCCTATACGATATTATGTTTTTGCACATGTTATGTTTTCTCATAAAGTTAGAACATTCATACTGATAATCTGACAAAATAAGAAAATAATTAAATATTTTAAATAAGAAAACATCATGTTTGAACTGAGCGTTATCATCCGTTTGCACTTGGTTCTCTGTTATTAACTACCCACATGTTACTGTCTGTACTAATTTAGGAGAGGGAGAGCTACGCTTCGACATGAATGACCCGGCTCGACCGGAGTGATAGCACAGCCTCACAGAAAACCAGTGTGAATTAACGCTTGCGCTGCTTCACACCGGTGGATGCTTTTAACTTGTGAGTGAGGTGGCCCATACCCCAATCAATCATCAACATCATCAGCTTATTCAGATAACTTCCAAACAAAGGCCTCTCTCAAGGTACTCCTAAATTTTCATTTCAGTTTTTGCCTCTGTTACGTTATTCTTCAAGAGACTTCCTATATATACAATGACAATGGTTTCTGCACTAATGGTAATTGCTGCGGTGCGTCTAAATAGACATTTGTATGAAAAGTATCAAACCAGAAGGACATTTAACAATTGGAAATGGTTAGCAAATCTTATTAGCCTATTTGGCGCATCGCAATCCGCATTGGTACGGCTGGTATTCGTGTTTGCCATAATCATTTATTAGGGTAAAGCTGTAACAATAGATAACAAACCTATTCAATACTTCTCTATAAGTAGTCGAGTGACTTTAAATAGTTAGTCAGTATTCGGCAGGAGGCGTTCTAAACAAGCAGCAAAGGAATAAGGAACTATAATAGAAGGTACACTTGTTTTATAATTTGAAGATCTTTTTTTGTATTTTGTTTTATTCACATATTCTAACCACAAAGTTATTTAAATTAATATAATGCATTTATAAAATAAATGAAGGTTGTGAAGGATACACGGAAGAATAGTTGACATTGCATTGTTTAATTTAATTTCCAAATGTATTACGCCTTCTAAACAACGTTAAAATTACGACGCGGGAACTGAACTTGTCGATTTTGTAGAAGTTTGTCTACTGTGAGATATAGCTCTAAAACTCTCTTCACAGTCTTCAAATGATATTATCCTAAAATCGTAAAACTGGTGACTAGTAGTAAGCTATGAAGTGATGCTTAATATATTAAATCGCATAGGCGCTAGTCTACAAATAAACTAGCCAACTTTGATTGAAGAAATACATCCCATAAAAGGACCGTTTTCTATACAGCTATGTTCGTAAATTTGTTTTAACTTTTATTCATATAGAAGATGATATTGAAGTATAAATAAGCATATAAAAGTGCAGGTATATGTCGGAGTAGTTATTTTGGTCGCAAATGAGTGATTGAATCGATGCACCCATTCAACTAACTGCCCACTCAACCTGCGTGGTGCACCGTTTTCGTCCTGATTACGCTACTGCATTGAATATGACGGTGTCTGAATTGATTGGAACGTGTCCCGCCGGGCCGCGACCACTCCCCTCGGCCCTCCATATCAAATATATATAGAACACTAATAAATAATATGGGGTACACCTACAATATGTGTTTAGATGGGCTAATTAAAGATTCTCAATTAAAATGGAACAAATAAATTTAGTTTAACAAACACAAAAAGAGTTGGTGCAGATTTCTTTGTCTTTGACTATTTTTATATTACAATAACAATTTCTTTAGTCTTATGGACTATATTGGTATGAAATGAAAACTTCTACTTTGAAAAGCTCATATAGCGAAGAATTTCATAGGTTATATCAGATGACGCTACCACCAATGAAATGTTTTAACTTTTTAACGTTGTCTATGTTCGTCAATTAATCTGTAAAGTAACCTACTCTTTCATTCTACTCCAATGGTTTTTTGATTATTAAATGTGGAACGTTCACAACTAGTGGAACAAAGAATAATTAATTTTAATGTCTTTACGATAACTTCTAATCTTACGTGGCTTATACATGTATCCAAACTGTTTTTATATTTTCAAATTTCCTACTATTTCTGATTTTTGACATTAAGATTTTTGCTTTTAAAAGCAGTTAATTTTAATTTTGAAAGCCTCCATCATAATTCCGTCTATTAAACTGTTGAAAATCTTTACATTCACGAAGTTGAGAACTTCATTAATTATATTTTTTTAAATAACTTTAACACAAAGAAATTAACTGCTTGATACCGTTCATGCAAAAGGATTTGATCTTAGATATTCAAAAATGAGCTAGCCCTAGCTGTTAAGCGTTGATACCGTTCATGCAAAAGGATTTGATCTTAGATATTCAAAAATGAGCTAGCCCTAGCTGTTAAGCGTTTATCTTTAATGAACATAAAATGTTTAACGAAATCCCATTAATATTATAAACGTGAAATTTTGTAAGTATAGATGGATGTTTGTTACGCTTTCACGTAAAAACTACTGAATGGATTTTAATTAACTTTATAATAATATAGCTTATACATTAGAATATCACAAAGGCTAGTATTTTCCGCAATAACCGACATATACGCGTGCTTGCCGCGGGCAACAGCTATTTGTTTATACACTTATAAGACATTATTTTGTTATATCTAAAATGAACAATTATATCTAAAGAATCTGCACCCCATATAGGAATAAATAAATAAATAAAATAAATATGTTCAGACATTTTAACACACAACGCCATCTACTCCCAAACTAAGCATAGCTTGTACATAGGGTACTAGACAACTGTTATTAATACTTATATACTTTTTTTTTGTAAATACATACATATTATACATAGAAAACACCCAAACTCCGAAACAAATATTTGCAGATCATACAAACATTTGGCCCGACTCAGGAATCGAACCCGAGACCTCTTGCACAGCAGTCGCTTTCGCTACCACAGCGCCACAGAGGCAGGAATGATTTAGTATAACGTGTTATGTTTGCAGGTGGGTGTTTTTAGGTTTGCAGATTGATGTAGTTATTTTGAAATACACATAGCTTTTAAAATTGAATCGATACGACCGCGACCTAGCCATCCCTCCTCCAACCCCTTAACAGACGCGCTGCCCAGTTCTCGTACCTGTCCATCCCCCCTCCTACCCTTCAACAGACGCGCTACGGCTACCCCGTTCTCGTCATGGTTACACGCCAGTGCATGAAATATGGCGCCAGATGCATTGATTGAAACGTATTTCGCCGGTCTCTTGCCACCCTCTCGACCCCTCTGTCTAGGGCTTTAACAAAGAGTTTTATATCGACGTTCAATTTTAACACAAATTTAGTTTGTATAATATCTTGTTTAAATACTGATTGTTTATGATAATGTAACGCCTAATTAAAGGTCCTTGTTACAGATTATGAATTTAATAGTTGCAAAGATGCAAATAATTTACTTAACAATGGCCTATATAGAGCAATAACATGAATAATAACCCTATTAGATAACTCTATCGTAAATAAATACCTATGTCTAATTCATTAAAACAAGTATTACAAACCATTTTGAAAAATATAATTATTACAGTTCTTCATCTCCTAGCCGATTTCGGCCACGGCGGCCAGTCTCAACAGAGACCAGCTAGCTACGCAGCTCTCTCTGTTCCGTCTCTCTCATAATCCGATGGGATGGTTAACCGACACGACCGGGTACAGATCAGGCGTAGGACCGGCAGCTTTACGTGCTCTCCGACGCACGGGGTTCAGACCCCAACTTCCAAATTCCGAACTGTTATTAAGTATGTATATCTATAATCAGAACACAATAACGTTTTTGACTCGACCCGGGATTCGAGACCGAGACCTCTTGATTGGCAGTCGCATACGTCAACCGATAGTCCAAAAGGCAGTCAATATCACAGATATGGTCTATTACAACTATCAAAGGCCAAAGTCATTGTTGTGGGCAATTCCAGGATTCACCCTGAAATTGAAAGGTCAGAATTAACTGATGTCGTTCCATTGCCATTGCCCATTAATAATTGCGTTAACAACTAAGCTTCTAATTGATAGTACATTTATCTATGAACCCCCAATAACGGGATGTAAGTTGGAATGTGTTTGTATCAGCGGGCTTACCGCGAAGACTTCGTAACTTTCTACCTACCGTCAATAAAATGACGCTAGATTTTGCACAGATACCTCGAAGAAGCAACTTTTATTTTTCTTTCTAAATAAAGGTTTCGAAATTTTGCATTTTCTTTTCATATTTTTTAGCATCTTATTCAATCAAATTACAATACCGTATATTTAAAAAGAAATACGTTTCGTGTTCCTTAGTGACGCACATCCTTAAGGTTGTCGGATTGTTTGGAGCAAATGGTATCCAGCCACGCTACTTATTCAATGACAGATATTTTACGGTATAGGCTGTCATCTTATGGAGCGCTTTGACGATATCCATAAGACCAACATTATGGGTAGTAATATATCTGATAATATTGCATTTCGTATACCAATTAATCAAGGAAACATGTATTGTTTGTAGTCTGTGCAGATAGGTAGGTACAAACGTCGCTTAGGTAAATTGTTGTCGGTGTAATAATTGTGAGCTGTTCACGACTGATATTGGATCGCTATGGCCGGCACCTAGCCACCCCACAACCTCCCATCTCCTGTTTCAGTGTTAGCCCGATCGCGTCCTGTTTACGCAGGTGCATAAAATATGGCGCTAGTTGCATGGATTGGTTCGTGTCCCGCCGGGCCGCGAATACACCATAGCCCTCTGCCTCGAAAATGAATTAATTAATTTTAAACACATATCCAGTTAACTATTTGATATAGAACGTCTACTGTACCAAACAGTGCTCTTTAAGGAGAATCTGTATATTTATATAAAGAGTAAGGTGATTGACTGACTGAGATACCCAGAGATTAAGACCTCTGAAACTAGAATTCCGAAATTTTGCATGTAGGTTCTTTATATAACGTAAGTGAGCACTAAGAAAGGAATTTTGGAAATGCCATCCCTAAAAGGGTAAAATAGGGAATGAAAATATCTACTTCTGCGCGAGCGGAGCCGCAGGCAAATGTTTTTTGTTTATATTATAGGTCGATCGCTCTCATTAAAAATAATTTAATAGTTCAAATGCCACATTGAAATTGCCTATCAATAATGAATGCTAATAATTAACCTTGCCATTTATGTCAAATATATTCAGGAGTTATTTAAGAAACTCCAAAACTATCTTAGTCTACTGCATACTTAAACTGTACAATATCTTTATATTCACGAAGTTGAAACTTTATACACGTAATAAACTCTCGTAGCCATAAAATATACGAACGAAACTTGCTACGAATATATTGCACTTGGTACGCCCCGTTAGATACACTAAGGGCCAGTTTCACTAGTCCTTTTAACCTTTCATATTGCTGATATGTATTTGAGTATCTAACATAAGTCACTATCCAAAACTTGTGAAACTGAATTTAAAATAGTTTCAAATTAATTATCAGGTTGCCGATGACCAGCAGTGGACCGCGATACGTTGATGATGATGAATATATCAGGGACTTTTATCCATGTATAAAAAAAATGTGAGCAACAAATGTGGTTTATTTTCAGGTTGTCTGTGTTACTGCAGTAAGTTTTATCACAATTAGATCTTTTATGAAATTAGTATTTAACGGAACAGACTTTCTAACTAGCCGGTCATTGACTACTATAGACTGATTAATGATAATGACGAAGTCGCCCTTAGTGTTAAATATATTTTTCCCATTCAAACATGATGAAAATGATCAGGAATCGTCCAAGGACATTACGAACAAAAACACGTCTGAGGAAACTGCACCTCAAGTAGGTATGATTTAGTGAAACATTAATGTATGTAGAGAGGTACAAACGTCACATAGATGGATGTCAGAGTTAGTTATTTAGATCTCACATACATTATTTTAAATCGTTATGAACTGCGGCGCTCATAGCCCAGTTGCACTCGGTGATAAGAAACGTTCACCGAAGGTAAGCAACGACGGCGCGGTTAGTACCTGGGTGGGTGACCGCTGGTGGCATGAGCGTCTCCGTGATTCGGCGGTCACGTTAAGCAGTCGGTCCCGGTTTTATCATAGGAGTTATCCTATGATATTTTTTTTCACGACTGTTAAGTCGTGAAGCTTAGTTGCAAGGCCTTTGGGCGGCTTAAAAACATCCAACGGTAAGATTACGTAGCCACAACGTTGTCTTGCCAGTCCCGAACTCGCACTTGGCCATCATATCGACGTATGGCCTTAACCCTCTCCTGAGAGGAGAACCTAGCCCAGCAGTGGGACATTATGATTGAAATGGACTGATGCAACTGACCCCCCACCACATCCCCTCAGAGTGCGTACTACCCTGTTATCGTCCAGATTACGCAAGTGCAAAAAATATGGCGCTTATCAAACAGTGTTTTTATTAGCACTCTGATAATTTTCAACATAATATGATATGACTCAAACAATTTCAAAGAGGAAGCTAAGTTAATATTTATTTTGGAACCTAAATTTAAAATACACACGTCTTCGTTCATCATAACTCATAACTTTTATATTTTTTTTACAACAAAGTCACTTGACTTCGTCTAGCAGCTCGTGGAAAGAGGCCACTACCGAGGAAGATGGATTGGCCTTAATTGTGAGAACTAGTTTTTACACTGACACCCCTACGCCATCATATTTTCCAAGCATCAAAGCAAGAAGGAGTGTCTCAAAGGGCGTAAATAACGAAACTAGGTATTCCTACCTAGATCTTTATAGTTTGAAGTGATACGCTAGGATCACGGTTCTTAATGTATATAAAGAACTCGTTTAGAAAGTGACCAAGAAATGTATTGCAACAAAGTTAATGCATTGTATAATACATAATGCGGTTCCTTATTTGTTCAGTATATGAGTTTTCTATTCGGCTTTATTCAAATAAAAACTAAATTTATTGATGACTAAGTATCTATAATGACAGCTAAAGAAAATTGTGTATCAGCCCAGCTAACTTAGTTGGTTTAAATGTAATAGTCGCCTAGTTCATATCCTGTACTTTCTTAAAAAATACCGTACAGAATACAAAATTATAAAACTTTATTTTTGTAATAAACATAGTCTCATTTGGCATATTCGGATCTCTAGAGTCTACTATGGACAAGCCACATTAATGCGTAATAGGTTAACGTGGTCGTAATGAGGCACACTGCCATCATCATTGTGTGACTCACGATCACATTACGCTCCACTGAGCAAGAGGAGAAATCTACAAAAAACCATTGGATAACCGATCTGGGGCCCGGCAACGAAACGAATATTTTCTGTGCCATTTAAAAGTTGCCTTCCACGGCATCGCCGATTGCTTGCCAACCGCGAAGACGTACCTATATTAGTACTACAAGTGCCGTAACGGGTCTTGAACACAAATGACATAGTTTTATACTGTAAAGCACTTAAACCGTTATATTGTACTATTAAAATGAGCAAAACGTATCTTGATATACAAATGTATATTTTCAAACGAGGAACAAATATATTTTTAACAAATATAAATTTAAAACGGAATGACGTATTTTTTCAATTGCCTAATATGAACAAAAAGGAGTTTCTTTTATAAAAGCCCAACAGTCTGACTGTCAAACTAAAAAAAATCAAATATAATTTAAATGTAAATGATATTTGAATTGGAGATCGTTTTTTGTTTTTTCGAAAGACGGTCCCCATTTCATGTCATCCACATTTTTTATAATTTTTATCATTAACTCCATCACGACGAAGACTTGAAGACTCGAAGACTTAGAATTGAAGACTCGAAATACTTGACATTGGCAGAAATAGCTGATCCGGCTGATTGCCATATCATCAAAAGAAGAAGAAGATATTTGAATTATTTATCTTTATAGTTCGTTCCGAATAGCTTATCTGACAGATTTTTTATTACAAATTATATGAAAACTGGTGAAACAAGGCATAACTGTCGTAATTCTATGTGTCAGTTTCGATCGCTGTAACAATAGATTTCTTTATTCAACCTTTTCACTACTTCTCTATAAGTAGTAAAGTTACGGTCGTATTTCACAAACGGTACTGAAAGAGAGCGTGTTAAACGGACAACAAAGAATAAGGAATCGAAGAAGGTACTTACATTATTTCTATTATTTAAAGTATTTGGGATTTCTTAATTCGACTGTATTTTTGTTTTGTGCCGCATCTTCTCCACTTTCTCATCCATAGTATTTTTTTAATTTAATCTTTTATACAAGTGGTTGGACACATTTAAAATTGAAAATTACTTTAATTTTTATTCTCTAAAACTAGTGTGGCGCTCATAGCCCAGTTGCACTCGGTGATTAGACACAATCATCGAGGGTAAGCAACGATGGCGCGGTCAGTACCTGGATGGGTGACCGCTGGTGGCATGTTACCATGAGCGTCTCCGTGATTCGGAGGTCACGTTAAGCAGTCGGTCCCGGTTGTTATCATACGATAACAGTCGTGAAGCTTAGTTGGAGGCCTTCGGGCGGCTTAAAAACATCCAACGGCAAGATTTACGTAGCCACAACGTATTCTTGCCAGTCCCCAACCCGCACTTGGCCAGCGTGGGGACGTATCGCCTTAACCCTCTCCTGAGAGGAGACCTGAGCCCAGCAGTGGGACATTATGGGTTGTTGTTTGTTTGTTTTGTTTCTAAAACTTCTTAAAAAGGCCTTCTTAACTTCTTAACCGTGCCCCCTACGGGATATCTCGGGGACTCCATGCCTATCCTCGTCTGTCTCAAACTACCAACATTTTTATTGTAACATTGAAACGGAATTCAAAGTTTAAAGTAAGAATTTATCGTACTTTCCTCAGAAAGCTTGGCCATGAAAACGTTACTTCATAAGTTGTTATGTTCGTTCAAGACACCTTCAACATTCGAACAAGATTTCGAACATGTAAGTGTTTGTAGAAATTTCACCTCATATAGAAATGAAAAAGTGAAACGACGACAAAGGTCGTGTAGATAGATGGATGGTTATTTGGACATGTACATGAGTTATTGAATCGATACGGCCGGATGCACCAACAACCCCCCTGTCCTGTCTGAGTGCCTCAATCTGCGTAGTGCACCGTTTTCGTCCTAATTACGCAAGTGCATTAAATATGGCGGTCGCTGCATTGATTGAACAGTATCTCGCCGACCCTGGACCACCCTCTCCCCTTTTCCCTTTCAGCCTCCCGTTGCGAATATCTACAATCTTTACATAGTATAAAACTGAAGTCGTTCGCTTAGATCTTTTTAACTATTAAAAGAATTTTAGTACAGTTTTCAAAAATGTATAGAGAAATTCATGAGGAAGTTATGTGTAATACATGCTTATTATAGTAGAGCGAATCCGAGAATTTCAATGCCTTTTGTGCGAAGCTGAACCGGGTCGCTATTTAATTATAAAATACAATGTTTTAAATAGTTACTGTAATAACCATATTTATTTTAGGCGCTAATGTGGTTAGTATACTATAAAGATATTGATAATTGATTCTGTAGTTTCTATACAAGGGTAGAAATGTCTACGGGGTGGTTTCGGTACTCGGCAATGACAAACACGACTCGAATACTTTCCAAGCCGTGACCTTTATAGACTATTAACACGAAGATGGTAATAAAAGTTCGCTCAGGAAAACTTATAAATATATCTCGAAATGATGACAAACGTACCAGAGTGGCATCCATATTGTTATTTAACAAAGATGCAAGAGGCGCAGTGGTCTTTGTCTGTAACACAAAGCATCCGAATATTAATTCATTCGTTTATTGTGGAAGGTCAAACTCGTTGGTATCTCTCACGAGCTTAGATTTAAGAGTCTATGTTTACTTACCCAGTAAGGTAAGGTTTGAGGTTAAGCAATCATAATTGTATCTTTAATTATAATAATAGTTATGGCAGTGAATTGCTCGATCGCAGACAGGGGGCTGTCTGATCCGGCTTTTAGAAGTCGGTAATGTGAACTTTTATTCTAAAATCTATAGCACTTTCTACGAAAATGTTGATGTAAGGTGTTATATAATATATTATGTGAGATGATTGTCACCTAATGATACCGCCACGATGCGATTTCTAAGTCTCGCACTGCGCGAAAGTGCACCCACATTGTAATGGCTCACGGCATCGCATAAATAAATTATACGTATATAATAAAGAAACCCGCAAGCGTATAAATATTCAACACAAAAAAAAACATTGGAATAATTGGTGACGAATGGTTTTTGTTGAGTTCAACAAACCAAAATAAGAAAAGAACTTCAGCAATATAAACGGTAAACCTACGCACGCACTGCATCATTTTGGAAAAAAAGCACTCTTACTCTGCTGAACCGATACTAACCAAACATAGCTAAGAACCAACGTGAGGAAACTGGCTTTCAAATGAAAAAAACCGCACCGAAATCGATCCATCCGTGCCACAGACAGATACATACATCATCGTCAAACTTATCATACCCCTCTTTTTGCTTTGGGGCTTAAAAACTGACAACTGGGCCCAAATGTCGAGTTTATATGGTCGTCCTATTAATACTCATATATGTGGACACAAGTACACCATCGTACGTCATCGCAATGTAGACTACGGTAATTTGCTACTTAGCAGTGTCTCTGTTTCACTGGACCGTGCAGCCTCCAAATTTGACCACACACACCACGACACTGGCTTTCTCCTTTTATTAGTGCATAGCTTTTTGTTGAAAACGTTGTATCATCTGACCACGTAACTGTTACTTAGCTTTAAACATTATATGAACAAAATGTGTATGCTATTTATAGAACAAACATTTTATTTATTACTTTTTATTTAACTTGCAATTGTGTAGGTTCGTTGCAAGTGAATTTTAAAGCATTTATATTCAAACGACCGACCAACGATCGAAATACGAACCTATAGTTTTAAAATCTCATATTAAGCTTGTTTTAAAGGTGTTTTTTATTTTGAGTAAGAATCAAACTTAACTTAACTTCGTGGTCTGGGTCTAAGCACTGTACCAATAATATGTTAAATGACTTTACAATGCGAATCTGAGACTTGTGATCACGTCCACGTTTTCACCTAAGTCTTATATATTTTTTTATGGATTAAGGGGCAAGTGAGTGTGTGTTGCCGGCCTTTAGGGGAGGAGTTAGGGGTATGGCCCTCCGGTATCCTCAATCGGTAAAACATAGCGCAAGCGCAGTTTTACACCGGTTTTCTGTGTGGCCTATAACTCCGGTCCTATTCCTCCTATAGCTGGCCTATTATGACGAAGCGTGGCTCTTCGACGTTAAATAAACCAACGGCATCTAATATTTATGTTTGTTTTGTTCTAGGGGGAATGGTGCCTTGATCGGACTGCTGAAAGTTGGCTACAAGAGGTTGTACTTATTTGACAACCGCAACGTTGTGCGTGAAGTAGAACCTCTTTGCGTTTTAGACTTCTTCATCGCCCCTGATCACCAACGCTTAGGATATGGTCGTGTTCTGTTCGACTATATGCTGACCGTAAGTAGACTTTGTAATAATATAAACGTTACTAGTAAAACTGAATAAGTCTTCCCTCTGATAAACACTCATTTAGATGGTTAAACTACATCCAAAGATAGAACGAGTTTAACATAAAATTAAAAAAAAAAAGAACCACGGCTAATAACAGCTAATAACTTACACTTATTATATTGACTGCCTCGGTGGCGCAGTGGTAGCATATGCGACTGCTGTGATTGGGGCCTCGGGTTCGATTCCCGGGTCGGACAAAATGTTTGTATGATCTGCAAATATTTGTTTCGGAGTTTGGGTCTATGCATTTATAATGTATTTATATCTGTTGTTTAGTATCCATAACACAAGTTCTGCTTAGCTTGGGATTAGTTGACGTGGTTTGTTAGATTTCTGAAAATATTTATTTTATAATTAGAATAAAAGTTTCAACTAGCGCTTGTGTTTATTCAGAATTTAGAAGTCCACCCCTACGAGCTGGCCATCGACGGACCGTCTCCCAAGATGGAGCAATTCCTTGCGAAGAACTATGGAGTAGACAATCTGTTGAGGCAGAATAACAATTTTGCCGTAGCGCCTCAATTCTTTGATACCGCTGTAGATATTAGGTTCGTATGCTCTTTTTCTACCTTGCACTACAAAGGTACCATCTCATCAATCATCATTTCCTTTATATGTCTGATGAAGGCGTACCATATATGTGTAGAGCTAAATTACAAACAAAAACAAATATAATCTAATTTCAAAACAGTCAATGGTCATTTCACTTTTACTAACGGCCATTTCTAATGGAATGATATGGGAAATTTTTGACATTGACATTAATAGTGGCACTCATTAGTTAATGCAAATGTTTGACTCACAGAGTAACAAGGTAGGGAGTTACCATTCGCAGGCGTTCCCCTCTGTCAAAATTTAAGCCCAAATGGGCCTACACGTTACACTGATATATTTGTGAGCGTGAAATCCTGAAGGATTTGTTTAAGTTCGCCATGACAGGCGATTGCTTTTGTATGTGAGCCTAAAATGTATGTTTGAAGATTTCCCCCGCAAAAAATGATAGTGTTGTATGTGTGTAAAAAAACTCTGACTACTCCCCCCCTCCTTTCGGCTGCTTGCTCTATGATTTATAAGAACATTGTATAAGCGAAAAATACATTTCTCCTTTTTTTTCACATTTCTTTCTCTGGGCTCTCTTAAATAATTTTAGACCCATATGAGCTACATTATTCCAGCGTTTCTCAAACTTTATCAAGATTAACCAAGAACAGTTTTATATATTCGTAGTTTAATGTTGTGCTCATAACAGGTGCTGGCAATTGAACCGAAGCGTTTTGAGTTAATGTCAGTGGTAGGGCACAGAGGTCAGTGCTGTCTCATATTACTACTACTGATGTAGCGGATATATATGCGTAACCGCGGATATCCGAGAAGCAAAAAGCCGTAGAATTATCTCTCATATTTAACGAATTGCACATACCATATTTTATTACGTTAGTGTAATTTTGAAATAGATTTTATAAAATTGCCGATGGTCTTCTGCGCATGTTCGTTACATTGCTAAATTTTAAGGTACTATTTAACTACTTGGCACAGATTTATTGTGATATGTAATGTAACAAGATAGCTCTTTATTTGTACACCGTTTTTGCAATATTAATTGAATACATAAAATGATCAAATATAATATAATGTACAAAGGGCCGGCCTTATTGCCAAAAGCAATCTCTTCCAGGCAACCTTAGGATTAAAATGTAATGTGATGTGTGTAAAAAATCTCCCTAAATTGAAACATGATATACTAATTACGCCCTGAAGTCGAATGTCATTTCAAGATGATGCATTTTGTCATTATCAATATTATAGTCGTACACGCGGATATACACTTATATACCGCATTCGTATCCTCGGATATGCAATTTTAGAGATCCGGCACATCACTAATCTCTACGTAGTGTAGATCGATTTGTGAGTTATTCTATTATGGTAGCCGTCGAGAATGTACCATGTAATATTAGACCGCATAGTTCTAACTTAATACTCTTAAATAACGCTATGCTTTCTTAAACTCTGAGGCATTAGTGACCTAGGGTACAACACAAAACAGTTATATCTATAGCAGAGCTCATCCCAATCTGATGTATCTTATCTCAGTAAATAGTTAAGAATAGAATGACAACTAAGTATTAAGTTGGTATCTAGATTCTTCTCGCTGATAGATAGAAATGAATGCATAGAGGGATCTAAAACGAAACTTATCTTAACTCATACGGATGGATTTGTCGAAATTTGAATTGAGGCAAACCTTTAAAATTGAAAAACCAAATGTTTTCATAAATGACGGGGTTCTAATATAACCAATTTTCGATGGTAACAAAATTTGAAACGCTTGATGACAAATTTCTACAATACCGTTCTTTAAAATGAATCGGGTCGATGTGGCAGAACGACTTTACCGATTTATGCTAAACCGAACCAACCCGCTGTACCGATTTCAGTGAAATGTAGCATGGAGGTACCTTGATTCTTAGGAAGGACATAGGCTACTCTTTACTGCCATAACCAACCAGCAAGCGGGTGGAGCCACGGACAAAAGCTAGTATCATCATATATACTATTCGCTTCTTAGGAGTGTGTATACTCATATGTATAATTGACCAACAGCAGCAGGTCGGGCCGGAGCACCCCTGCTATTGCCGCTGCCGTCGGCCGCTTCGCCGCCCCCAAACCTGAATCCGCAATAGCTTCTGTGAGTATACATGCATATAAACCATATTATAAATATATTTTAAATAAATCATTATGCCTGTTTAATACTAACTCGAGGTCAAATTTTGTGTGCACGGTTGGCCTAGTGATTTAGGTAGTTCTGGGAGGGGTCCGGATGGCGTAAGAAAGCGGTTCCCGGATCTCTCCCGTCTCAGGCGCAGAGTGGCACACCGTGTGGTTTGGTGGGTAGTCTGGCTGGGGTCAGTCAGGAGTCCCACACAAAGCGACCCCCCGGCCCCCGCAGGGGGGAGCGAAGTGCATAAAGGCATTCCACCACGTCAAAAAAAAAGAAAAGTGATTTAGGTAGTCGCCCCGTCTAATTCTACTACGCCAAGTGTTGAGGGTTCAAATCCCATATAGCGACAAACAACACTTTGAGCGATCCAAAATTTGTTGTTCTAAGTCTAGGTTGTGTTTTTGTTGTTTTGTGTTTATTTCATCTATGTTTGTGTGAAGTCCGCCGCGGTACAGGGTGTATATTAATGCGGGAGAGACATAAAAAAACTGACACACCACAACTGGAAGCATCTCCCATAAGAACTAAGCCTTAAGGGCTGTGAGCCTAATAATACTTACGATTATAATCCATTGCATTAAAGAGTCTTGTATGAGGCCCTGGGTGGCTTAAATGCCTTGCTTTTAGGATTGCAGAGACCGAGTGTTAGGTGTTTCTGAAACATTTAGTAGTTTTAAGTTTGGCCGCTTATTTGCAGATATTTCAATGGCATTAAGTGATAGCACACGTTACACAAGTGTAGCCGAAGTAAACATTCTATTACTAGATCACGATTAAATCACTCATGTGCTTCAAAACGATTAGGAGCTGTTCTTCGATAAACAAAATTATACTTGAAATAAATATGTATGTAAAAAACATGAAATGTAATTAACTAAAATAAGAGTAACTAGTGACTACAAGCTTACATTGAACCGATATGACAGTTTAAATCCGCGATGAACCGTCAGGCGTTCGATAGTGACTAACTTTATATATACTTGTGAACCTAATTTGATGATTGAGCCAGTGGATCTTATACACCCTGGGATATTTAGGCACAAAGACTTTTACAACCCTTTTCCAGTTCGTAGCCCAAACATGTTTTACTTCTCTTCGCTAAAATGACTACCATCACCTCCTGATCTCAAAATTTCTCTAAACTGTCATAAATGTAGTGTGCGGGGGATGGCCTAGGGCAAAAGTAAACAGTTTGTCACGACATCAATAAAGCTTCCTTATTGTGAACTCTGAATACACGTGAGATTTAGGCGGTCCTATCATTACGAATACACAGGCTACTTACAGAGGCTGGTCGTTATCGCGGGTAGAGGAAAACATCTGTCTAATTCACCTTCGGAGTGCTCGTAAATTTATTTTATAATTAATTACTTTGTTAAATTATTCAATTAGAGCTCTGATAGAACCATGGTTGCAAAAATATTTTTTGATTCAAAATTCTATAAAGGCAACTCTTTGATGCCTATACATATAATTTTCAATTTGAGCTTGTATCAGTACGTAAATTTTTGAGTAGGCACGAATACATGTAGAAGATAATGTTTGTAGAGTAACATAGTGTAAACGTATAAGAGAGGCATTAGTCTGTTTTCAAGAAGAGTAGTAGAATGGTGTTAAATGTCAGTCGGTTTAAACTTGACAGGTTTTGAGTAGTATTTGCGTGTTCCAGGTAATCCATGGCGGGACTTCTTATTACACTGACTCCAACAATGGGTATGTGTCTAACATAATTCATAGTAATATAATGTTCCTTTTTTATCATTTTATTTGGTTTATTATTGTTTTTCTTTTTGTTTTTATGATTTCGTTTATTTTGTTGTTTTGGTTGGTTTCCAGCTACGTTCGTCGTGCGAACCGTGCGATGAATTCGCACTGAGCGCCAGGACTCGCCACTAAGCGTAATCACACAGCGACAGACACAGTGTCTCACACACACTCCTTACTCCAGGACATAGTATAAGACTTAAACGATATATTTTTACATTTATAGTGATAAGTCACTCATTCTGTGTGTGTTTGTGTGTGTGTACGTGTGTGTGTGTGTGTGAAGTCGGAGTCAGTCCCAATCCCGACGGGCTCATTCTACACCAATATAGCTTTTAAACGAGTTGATCTTATAGTGTATTTATACCGATGTTTTCATCGCACCAATTAATTTATTGTCTGATTTAATGAAGGTTAGTGTATTTCATGTCAGTGCATTATCTCGCGTGCCTGTACAATAGAAGGTCGCGTTGACCATTGAGCGCTATCGTCGCACCGACGATGGCTGTTACAAGGGGCCGGGAGCAGGCCGAGTCGTGGTGTCGATGCACCGCGAGCCTGCCTCGCTCGACTTAGCTTGCACTCTGCCTGCTTCCGACGCCTTGCAATGTAAATCGTCTCTTAGGCCTGCCAGAGGTAGAAACTTGTACGACTCACGTCATACTAGAGATATCTGGAAACAGCCTTTCTTTGTCCCAGGGTGAGTCTAATACTTTTACTACTTAACCCTTGAGCAATGCATACCTACAGCCATACGGCTAAAGTGAAGGACGAGATATTTGGCAAGCCCGAAACGATAGCCTCAACCTTAGGTCATGGTTCTGTCCGTCGACTTAAACAACGTACGAAATTTTATTATTTATGAAAATTGATCTTGTGTAAATATTTATTTTGAATTAAATTGGGCTTTTCGTATAAATAAAATATTTTGATCATGATCGAAACGAGCAATCACTAAATGTAATAAATGTATAGATGGAAATAGTTTGCGGGAGTTAGTCAAATATGCAAACACACATATACTTGTGCCGTCGTTTGGCTTTCCAAATAGCTTGTTGGCACCGCGTTACCATCAGTCCCAATGTAGATGTTATTGTGTGGAACGTATCCGTTTAATTTACAGTTTGCATTTTGTAGTGGTGGGAGGCTGTATGGTTTGATGCTCGTGTAAATGTATTATGTTCTCTGTAGGCAGAACCAGCCCGCTGAGGCGCCAGCACCACTCTAGTTTTATGTCAACAATGATGGTCATTCTCACGGCACATTCTCTTCTTTACACGCTCCGAATAAGTGACAGTCGACACATTTACTCGCCAAACTTTAACATCACAAAGAACTTCAATGCCGCTTGTGTCAATTTTCGCTCATTTGACACAACACCGCCAGAGGAACGTAGTACATCTCTTCATGTCTGACCATAGTTGTAATTCTTAACCAGTTACCAATTTAAAAGATGTTAGAAGCACTAAAGTGAAAACTACTAATCATTAGACGAAGTGTGTAACCAGTATTGTAATATTTAAACAGAAAACAGCTATGGGCTATGAAGAATGTGCTAGCTCTTGACGCTGTTGTGACGACGGACACAGTGCCAGAAAGAGAAATTAGGGTTGTTCTGCCAAGTTGTAAATAAATTATATGTGCTGGCGGACTCTTTATGTTATTTGAAAAGCACAAATTATTAAGTTATGACGCACTGTGATAGTATTCATTTTATTTTGATGTTTTCTTAATATTATTTTAATTTATTTTAATGATGCTGATTGCTGTATATCTATGCAGAGGCAACGCTGCAAGCGTTGTGTGTTGTTTATTGAAATGTATCGTTGTGAACCAAAGCTAACATGGCGCGAGGCGTGGCACCGCTCGAACCCTCTCCTTGTGACGCCTTGATGTCCATTCTCTGTAGCTATCGGAGTGGGTTTCGCACGGGGCCATGCCTAGCTCTATCTAATGTAAGGCAATACAAATAATAATATATATGTATAGGTACTGTGACCCAGCAACTGTAGGTAGGTAGCTTTATGTCTAGCAGCAGTGAGTAGGTATATGTTGTAGATCTAAGTCCCTCTATATGCAGTCGCGTAGTGACGTCAGCTGCGTCGTTCGTAGTCCGCTCGATAACAAGGTTGTTGAGTGGAGTAGGAGCGGCGAGTGACGTAACGCCTGGATACTGTACTCACTTGTTATTTGTTGTGAAGAGACGGCTCGGAGCGCGATTACGGTGAAGAGGTACCGGCTCCGCAAAAGGAGGAGATGAAGCCACAGGAGCGAGAATACCGCGAAGATAATCCCACAACTTACTTGGATTACGACCGGGACGAATACATACGGCATGAGAAAGAAAAGGAAGAACGGGAAAGTCAGGAGAAACAAGAACGGAACCAACCCTCGAGCCCCGAGAGGCCATCCACGCTTCGCGTTGAGCCGCCCGCCGCACCTCCCGCCTTTGCGGATGTTCCAGCCGCTGGCCTGCCTTCGGGCGCTAGCACGCCATCGAATGGCGTCACTGGTACACCTCGTCGAGATTCCCAATTGACCGAAAAAGGATATTTTGATGTTAAATTTTACCACAACCGCCTGTGGTAAATGTATGTTTAACCACTGTTAATGTTATGTTGGCTCCGAAACATGAAGCTCCGTGTGCTCCCCCTATCGGAACCTTCTCAACAGTACTATCATATCCTGTAAACGGCATGAAGCCAACGACATGCACAAACCATTAACCCCATGTAACCGTATTCCTGTATCTTTGGGTGAAGGAGCGCAAACGCAAAGCGAGCGAGCCTTCTCCCCTGCGCTGTCGTGACTCGTTAAGTCTGAAGCATACATTCCGGTGTCTCATACCCTTTTCTATAAATGTTTTTTCGCACTAAACATTGGCTTATAATCTCAGTACTTTTGTAGTAAATTAGTGTTAAGATACATTGTCGTGGAGCTGCCGCCTACGACGCGACTGTTGCATGTTGTGGCGGCCCGAGAGCGCCCTGTCCCTCTGTGTCCTGCTAATGTAATATTAAAATTCGTATCTTATGCAACTTTGTTTCATTTTATACTCGCCCTTCATATTACATCATATTTTTTACAAAAAAAGCCAATATTACTGTGGCCCTTTTTATAACAATATTAAAATAACGATTTAATAATCTAGAAATTTTATTTGATTTATTTGTCGCTTATGTTCGTAAACGACAAAAAATACAAAACAAAATGAAAAATTGTTAAGTTGTTTATATTTTGTAGTGCCTTGGTTAATAAAACTTGACATGTATTGATTAGCAGCATGAACTCTTGACAGGTAGAGACTGACGGCGACCGTATATTGTCATCGTGTACACTCGTTTCCAACTTATATAACATGTGCGATCATAAGCAACTGCTTATAATCGCACATCTGGCCTTTGTATTGCACGGTTCCTATGATGCATCTGAGGCACCGCACGCCGTTTAAGGTTCAAGTAGGTATATACTATATTACATCGCAAACTAAATTAGAAGTTTTAAGATTAAAACTTGGCTATTTATTAGAGATAGCCCGAGATTTGTGTTTAGACGCCTGTGACGGCTGTCGGCTCACTCAAATGACGTGCTTTCTATCGTAGTGACCCGTACGGTGATGAAGCGTGTGTACTAACATGTTTTTGCTAACAGCGGGACTGCCGGGTTATCCGGAACGGGCATGGCCTGTACTGTAGGCCGCTTCGCCGCCACCAAACCCGCCTCCGACATAGCATCCGTAAGTATACATATACAAATAACTGTGCCGTTTAATTACTAGTCGAGTTGGCACTGACACAGTACCACTAGATCAATCTTACATCACGGTATTCCGAAAGCTTGAATCTCTGGTGTCCTTGCTAAATGTCATTAGAATATGAAACCACGAACAAGGGCTTTGGGGACTGTAGGCCAGTAATACTAACTTGATACATATAGTCCACTGTCCTGTTATGTAGGCCCCTTGCTCGTGGACCTGGGCTACAGCCCAGTCTGTTAATTCGACTTTTGTACTAATTTAGCCGTGATAATATTTAACTGCTTATGTATTTGATATAGCTAGTAATTAAAATAATCGAAATATTAATATTTTAAGAATTGTTTGTACCCCTTTTAAGCGTATTTCGCGGACGGAGGAATTTGAAATGTGGAGCGCCTAAGGTTTATATGTAGAAAAGCGCAGAAAGCTAAAAGTTTTATTCCGTATGTGCGATAAGTATAAAAGTTGTGGGAAAGCGTCTTCACACGGCCGCAGCTCAGGATTCACTATCGACTCTTTACCTGTTATGTTACGGAAAGTCTATACAATGGCTGTTCAAGTTGTACGCGTCAACGGTATTAAACAAAACATTTGAAGGTAATTAATGTTGAACTAAATTCGAGAGTGTCACAGAACGGTGAGATCATAGTTTAGTATCGTGCAGTAGCTGTAGAAAGTTCGCCTACGCATTTTCTGAAACACGCCGTATAGAAAACTGCTGTCGGTACACGCAAATAATAAACTTCGGGAAAACTGTAATCTTGCACCTTCGTTTTCATTTTTCAATGACACCGGGGATAGCAGACATCAAAAGTGTCTTGCCCGAAACATTTAGCATTTTTAAGTTTGCGGCTTAGTATAATTAATTGTTACTTCAATAAGTGTCGGCACTCGCTGTACTAGTGTAGGCGACGCAAACATGCTCTTACTTGCTCATTTTCCTAATTTAATATCGCGTCGCTTAGCTTTTTCATCATACATAATTAAAAACTAAAAACAGCTTTTCACTGAATGTATGCAGAGAAATAAACGGTTTATAATAAAAAAATGGCTGTCTTGTTTGTTGCGGCTAATAGCCACATTAAAACTAACCAAATATTGAAAAGTATCCGATTCAAAAGCAACAAAGAACTGGGTAATGTCGTGGGGCTATTCACTTTATAAAACGATAAAAATCTAATTTTCGGGCTAACCAAAATGTTGATTGGAGTAACGTCATGTCTTTCGGGGCCTACCCACACTTCGCCTTGTGCTATCAGCTCATCATTTTAATGTGCCCAAAGCATCGCAGCTATCTTTCCTCAATTAATTGTTGTCACTACATTTTATCAAATCTTTACTATTTACTCACCTCATTATTCTTCACTCCATCAGTCATTCTTACATTACACGTTGTATTGAGCTTTTCCACAATTTTGCGTTTATTGCCTTCTTTCTGTCTTACTCAGCTTTCCCTGCTATACATCAGGGTCGGTACCAATCATCGTTCCGGAACTATATGAATTCCAGCAAGTGAATGCAGAAAATGGCTATGCTCTCAAAAATTTATTTAACTTGATAAATATATATTTTCTTTAAATTTGAGCTTATGTCGTTAGTTCTTTTTTGAGGTCCTCCTAATACATGCAAATAATATATGTATATATACATGATAGAGTAATATTAGTTAAGATAAGCATTCGCTGTCCACACAAGACCAGAAACAAGAGGAATTACGTCGATGTTGTTGGATATCTATGAACAGGGACTATTCAGCTTCCCTTAACAACAGCAGTACTTGTAAAATCATTGTCGCACACGACAAGTCCCTCTTGTTTTATTCCTCCTAGATTTATCCCGTAAAAATAAGATTGCTATGATCTAGCGTCTATTGATGTTCGCATGTTCCAGGTAATTCACGGCGACAACTCGAACGATGATGACGAAGACTTCTATAGTGGGTATGTATGTAAACATGATACTCGAGTTGTACGCGATTTATAGTTTTATTTAATTTATTATTGTTCATTATCATTTTGTGTTTATGATTTCCTTAATTTAGTTGCTTTGATTGGTTTCTAACATGCGAACTGTCAGGAATTCGCACTTAGCGTAATTGCACAGCGAGAGACACAGTCTCTTTCTCTCTCTCTCTCTCTCTCTCTCTCTCTCTCTCTCTCACATACACACACACACACACCTCACTTAAGTTCATAGTCTAAAACCAATTTATTTATATTGCCCGAATATTTGAAGGTTAGTTTATTTCACGGCAGTTAATTATCTCGCGTGTCTATGTAATAGCAATCGTCGCACCGACAATCCGGCCGGGAGCTGATCGAGCTGTGGACTCGTTGCACCGTTGCTCACTGAGCTGCTACCTCGCTCAGCTTATCCAAACAGCTTGCACTATGCCTGCGCCCGACTCTTGCAATTTAAATCGTCTCTTAGGCCTGCCACAGGTAGACCACTTGTAAGACTCAAGTCACAATAAGTTCTTCTTGAAAGGCGAATGGTATAAGCGTGATATCAACATTTTCTGCTGCATTTCTTGTGTTTCGTTTCATAAATTTTCATAGCTGCCTGCAACACTGTTCCCTGCAATACGTACTACATACTACTCCTAGTGCTCGAGTCTAAAAATAAAAAAGTGTCGAAACGTGCAAACAAATTTACCAAATACAGTGGCGGAACCCCGCAAGCATTAGTCCCAACGTAGAAGTGATATGTGAAACTGACGTTTTGTTTCTGGAGCAAGCCCGCCGAGACGCTATGGCCGCCGCATAGTTTTATATCAATAATGATGCCATTCTCACGTCACATTCTTCTTCTTCTTCTTTTGATGATATGGCAATCAGCCGGATCAGCTATTTCTGCCAATGTCAAGTATTTCGAGTCTTCGATTCTAAGTCTTCGAGTCTTTAATTCTAAGTCGTGATGGAGTTAATGATAAAAATTATAAAAAATGTGGATGACATGAAATGGGGACCGTCTTTCGAAAAAACAAAAAACGATCTCCGTCACATTCTTTTTTGACACGCTCCAAGTAATTGACAACCACAGACACATTTGTAAGCAATAATTCTAATCCAGTCAATTGAAAAGTTTACCTGGAAAGTTTTAATGATTTTGACTTTAGAATAAATGAGAAAGCTAAGTTTAACTTTAAAATTAAATTGTTAGACTTCACCTAAATAAATAAACAGGGAAATCTAAATAAAACTTTTTTTTAATACATGTATTATTAAACTCCTAAAACTTTCCAGGTAAACTTACCAATTGATTGATGTATGATTAAGTATATGTTCACTTAATCATACTTCAATAGTAGTAGTGAGACACACTACTTTTAGGCAATAGTAGTGTGTATTACTTACTGTAACTCAAGATGGTGTGGAAAGAGTCATTACACTTCGCTGCATGTGTGTGTACGCCGAAACCGATAATTTTACAAGATAAATTGTAAGGACATATTTGTTGGAAATTGTGCATAGTTTAATTTTGTACTTGATGTTTTTAGAATGGGTCGGTAAGGAAGTATCAGTCAGACACGAGGTGGCAAAGTTGAAAATAAACAAAAAGCTTTCTGGGTAACCCTCTGTTTTTGCACCAAATGACTATTCACCATAGAGCCTCCAATGTCAATGCTCAATGTGCTTGTGTCAACTTGCGCTCATTTGATACATTACCGTCAGGAACGTGGTTTAACTCCCCAAATCTGATCCATAATAATCGACATCCCCATTTGTGTGATACAAATAATAATATAATATATAGGTATACTACTTTATATTATTATTTGTATCAGGTACTGTGGACTCAAGTCGTGACCCAGCAGCTGTAGATAGGTTTCATGTCTAGCAGCAGTGCGTAGGTATATGTTGTGGATAAGTCCTAAGTCCCTCTATATGCAGTCGCGTAGTGCGTCGTTCGTAGTCCGCTCGGTAACAGGGTTGTTGAGTGGAGTAGGAGTGGCGAGTAACGTGTCCGTCTGGCTAATGTACTTCCTATTTGTTGTGGCAATACAGTTGGGAGAATGAATGGGATGACGAGGAGGAACTGGCTCCGCAAAACGAAGAGATGCAGCATCTGCAGGAGCAAAACTGGGACGAGGAGGAAACCTGGAACGATGAGGTCTGGCCCCCGACAAATAACTCTGCAGAAAAGGAAAAGGCAGAAAAAGAAGGCCAGGAAAAACAGCCTAGCCCAGACAGGCCATCCATTCTTCATGTTGAGCCGCCCGCACCGCCCGCTTTTGCAGATGTTCCAGCCGCTGGCTTGCCCTCTGGCGGAAACACTCCCAACGGTGGAAATAATCAAAATTCTCAAAAAACTGACAAGGGTTTCAGAGATGTGAAGTATTACCACAACCGCCTGTGGTAAATGTTTTGTTTAACCATTGTCAATGTCATGTTGGCTCCCCCTATCGGAACCTTCTCAACAGTACTATCATATCCTGTAAACGGCATGAAGCCAACGACATGCACAAACCATTAACCCCATGTAACCGTATTCCTGTATCTTTGGGTGAAGGAGCGCAAACGCAAAGCGAGCGAGCCTTCTCCCCTGCGCTGTCGTGACTCGTTAAGTCTGAAGCATACATTCCGGTGTCTCATACACCTTATTCTAGAAATGTTTAATCGCTCTTAATATTGGCCTAATAATCAACTATTTTTAAGTACATTAGTGATAAGTCTGACGTGGCTGGTGTACTCGAGTTGCGTCAACTGTGTCAATTTAATAATAAACTTGTATATCGTACAACTGTGTTTCATTTTACAACTCGCCTTTATGTAAACTTTCATACTTTGACAATATTACGTGCTCGTCATGCTGGAAAGGCACCACGGAATTTCATCAGATCATAGATCATATCTTTGTTTTAATAAAAATAGTTGAAGCATTGGTTAGGGGACCAGCTTGATATATTCAGCCCAGGCCTTTAAAATATCGAGAACTTCAAAACCTACGGAAATGAAGCTACATGTGGAATGTAGGAATTACGCATATGTACTATTTCATTTATTAATACAAACCAACATCATAGGAGATATTAATGGTTTTCAAGAGCCGTGGTGAAAATATTTCGTTTCCTCTAAACATGAAAACTACAACACCAAAATTATAATAGCTTGCACCAAGGAGTAATACAATTGAAACAAATTCCGTGGGGCAGGGATTTTCGAGGAAGGACATAGGCTACTATTCTCTACCATAACCGACTTATATGCGGCGGGCAAAAACAAATATCTTGACAACCAAGTAATTGTAGATTTGTTCAATGAATTTAAATTCGTTGAGCAAATCTGCAATCAATGCTGAGTCGGTTTCTTAAGACGGTTATTCCGACAAATAAACCAACTCAGCATTTATAGGGATACACATACATATATTTTTTTTACCATCAACAGCTCGTACATAAATGTAAAACATAATACTATGTATAATTTTAATGAAATTTTGCTATAATATTGCAAATTAAAATTATTTCATTAAAATCCATTCAGTAGTTTTTACGTGAAAGAGTAACAAACATCCATCTATACTTACAAACTTTCACGTTTAAAATATTAGTAGGATTTTGTTCGATGACCTTTTGCTATCTCTGACAATTTGAAAATTTCACGCTTGTGGAAAGCGGGAGTTGTCCATGGATTGAAGTTAGTAGTAATCCGATAGCGCGAGCATTGTCAATACGATAGACTAATTCTGGGAGCTTTTATTTGACCACTGCATTTAATCTGTCCAATTGCCGACAGTGGACCAAAGAAGTAATAGTTGTTAAAAACATCGATGTCGCCTCCATTAAAACGAATATTACAAAACATCTCGGAAAATATATTTATTACAGCTTTCATTTCTGGTACAAATTTTAATCAAATAATCATTTAAATATATTGCTCAATTTAGTTGTCTAAAACAGTATTTAGTACATACAGTCTTTTTTTAGGAATCATAGAGCAACACTGGCCAT
The DNA here is from genome assembly GCA_003709505.1 of Hyphantria cunea. Taxonomy (NCBI): domain Eukaryota; kingdom Metazoa; phylum Arthropoda; class Insecta; order Lepidoptera; family Erebidae; genus Hyphantria; species Hyphantria cunea. The sequence goes on from PKRV01001945.1 coordinate 507,341, forward strand.
CGAACGGAGGTGTAGCCATGGCGTCTATTTCCGATTCAAAAGTGTCATTTTTTTGGGGAAATATTTAAACTTACACATTTTAGAGACAAACAATCACTTGTCACAACTAAAACATCTGGAATATCACGCACACACAAGTACATTATGTGCCCATTTGGTCCTACACTTTGACAGAGAACGCTTGCGTACCTGTAGTTACACCTAGCGTGTTGCTCACGTTAGATGGCGTGCCCCACGATCGTTTTCGATTGACCTTTCACTTTTCGTCTCTAAGTGACGTTTCTTTATGAAACGTATCGAATTAATTGCATTTCAACAATAATTCGCACGCGTTGTTGCGCTTCGTTGGATGATTTTCGTTCAAATTTAATGAGACCGACCCTAATTAATGTTTCTCAATGGGCTGTATGTGAAACATTAACTTCTCTGCAATTTTTTGTTTTTTCATCTCTTTTTTTTTGTTGGTATTGATTGTTTTTGATTTCATCCCCATTCACTTATCTGGTTCACCACTACTTTACGGAAATAATAAACCAAAAATCTGCCCAATGTGCTTGTGAAGCAAGGTAAAGGCGAGTTATTTTTTACTTGTATGGCCCTGCCAAAATGACTGTAATATGGCTGATAGAAAGCATAAGTAGAAAAAAAGAGTTCGTGGTCACTACACTCATTGCGACAGTGCAGCATTGTGATCCGCACTATGGCGGCCTAGAGATGCTTCTGCATAATGATCATCAACCGAAATCGGCAATTACTTGGTTGCCAACCTAATACTTTAAATATCCACCATGTCGTAAGTATAGAATAGGTACGCCAGACAGGAACGAAGTGGTGAACACAATAATAGATTAGCACAGATTTAATTGTTTTATTGATTTATATAAATTGCCTCAGATCAAGCATTATTACATTTTCGAAATCAACCTCCCCAAGTATCGTAATGTTAATACTAGGCTGGCGTGTTGCGTAACAGCCACGTGCGCACAGAGCTATTCACTTTATGAACGCCCAATGTGTTGGAAATACATCATAAAACTTTAGAGCGAACCCCACGCGTGCCAGTGGGCGGTCAAAAGGTCAAACGCTCAACACAGTCAAATAATTATTCTATCTGTCACAGCTTTAGCTTTTGGCTAAACATATTAATCTCTACAATACAATCACAAATAATATTTTGTTACGGGTATAATTATAATAAATACAACTTGTACAAGGGCCAGTTACTCGACCCCGCTACCTCTGAGCCCAGGTATAAACGACGCGAACTAGTCGTGCAATATGTTAATATAAATATAATGCAAACCTATATAAAAGGCGCCCAGGCAGTTCCTACCTAAGCGGTACATTAACTATTATGTCTAACAACCACCTACACAGTACAAGGAATAGTTCAGTGCTGCCATCACACTTGACCACCGACGATGCACAAACTTGCTCTATTTTGGAAGCATTTAATTTAATTCTTGACGGAATCTTATCTAAATTTGGAAATGAACAATCCTTTAGTATATTATCTCGAAGCGCATTAAATATATACAATAGGACAATTTATGTAATGTTATATATATTAATAATCGATAAAAATAATAATGTAAACTAATTATGTTACATAAGCAGGTGAATAAAAAAAATATCATTAAATAAACTGCACTTATGAAAAAGTTTTATGGAATCATCTAGCGAGTCTATGGATTGAAAATTAAGGTTTGTATCACTGTCAGTTTCAACAATAAAACATTTACTACAAGTTTGGTGGAACAAATAGGTTTGCCTAGGAATCAAGTTTTCAAAAACTTATTTCACTTTCAAATCACTATTAGTTTGAATTCTCCTCCGTTATAATTTTTTTGTGGTTACACGCAAATCGCAATGCATATTAATAATGAATAATGCGACAATAAATATTTGTTAGGTCACGCCATAGAATTTCGTACAAAAATGTGACGCATCAGTGGTTTAAGCGTTTATTAGACTTATCAAAAATCTACCGCATTCAGGTATTATTCAAGAACAGCTTTCTAACGTGAAAAGGCTTGCCCGTTTTGTGAACTCCACGTACAGCCATGTGAACGTGTGGTCAAGTGTAATGCGAGCCGATACAGTGACACCGGTGACCGGCCTTAATGTTTGAAGCAATTATAATCTAGCTTGCTTCAGGCTTGCTAGGTTTATACATCTCACAGTTAATTCGACTATATATAAGCTTAAACAAACCTAGGATCTATTTTACTTGTCGATCACAAACTGGTCAAGACGACAATCTCTACGCCCTTGACTATCTGCTCGTAATCACAGGCACAAACAACATCGCCGAGTGCGTAAACAACATCTTATCTCTTGGTGTGTCAATTGCATCACAAACGTCTTACAATTACTTTACAGTGTACCTTCACAAATTACATCTAAAATATGAAGGTATATTTAAATAATTTTTATGGATTCTGCACAAGGAGCATGTTAAATTATTAAGATATTCTTCGTATTTCATCATCATCATGGTGATATACGAGGTCTTGTTAAATTATTAAGATATTCTTCGTATTTCATCATAATCATGATGACATAGATGGCCTACGTCCAACCGAGGACTGCGATAGGCTGATGATTCTTCGTGTTTAATTGAACAGTATTTAATATTATACAATGGAAGCACTATCGAGAGCTAATGGCACTAGTGATGTGTGTATGTCTAAGGGTAAGAAAGGTCCAAATCGATTACTCTTCGACAGACCTTAAACGTATAACGCAAATAAATTTACGGATATTATTTGTCATTTTAATTTTATAAAATTGACTTCATATTATCATCATAATATTTAAAAATAGTAGTCAGTACAAATGAAATCTTATATCCACTGTCATTGTTAGAAAGAAATTGCAATCTTTGTTTGTAATCCTTATCTAGGGATATACATGTACAGCAAAGCGACACATCACTAGTGATTACCACAAAAATGCATGTATAAAACTAACAGATTAAGGCACAAAATTAACTTTTGTAATATCAATTTGCGGTATTTGTTGATTAATGCCGCTACCATGACCTGTGGAGAACATCACAATGTAGTGTTACCTTCAGGATTGTCTATGGTATATAAACTATGTTCCAATTAAATCTCCCAACTCAGGGGTGACGTTACACTCTTCAAATCACTATACAACACTTTAAAGACACAGGCGAACACAATCAATTGGTTATTTCACCCCCCAAGAAGCTGCAACTATCCAGGTATTGGACAGTCTGCATCCATCCGCTGCCAGCCACTGTGTAGGAAATGCACCCAGCAACACTAAACACGTATTATGCAGCAGAGCAGATTAACCAGGGTAGGCTAAATGGGCGTCGCCACAGTGGTAGAGAGCCGTATAGATGTGCAGACTCTAATGAGGTGGATCACCGAAGCTGATCCCAACATTAACGAGGACAGTGGATGGTCCTCACATTTCACTAGTCATTCAGCTGGGTCTCTTGTTGCAAGACTTGAGTAGATGGAAGTGCACGCATTTCTTCAAGTTGGGGTAATCCTTAGCAGTAACTTTAGATGGTAGTTCTGACCAATATTCATCACACAGAGTCAAAGTACAGAGATATACAAATGCTAAGTTCTGCCCCTACATCAGTAACACTAAGCAACTATACAAATATGTAATGGATGGTTCCTTCATAATACTATCGTTGTTAGGTGTTTTTGTTGTGATGTTTAGCCCTAGGCGAGGAGAAAGTCGTCGCGTGTAAGTAGGCTAAGGGCAGTGGGTGTGCGAAACACTATTTGCGTAACTTGGCCGCATTGTCGGCGTTCTCCTTGAGAATCTTGGATTTCAGATGGTCCTTGTATTTGAGGATACCACCCTCCCATTTTGTGACCGTACCGTTTTCGCATATCCAGATTTCTTCAGCAACCTATAACAAAAAGAGAATAAGGCTTAATACATAGACCTACGTATTTAAAAGAAGGACGTGTTAGTTACACTATTTTTAACTCAAAAACGAAATTGGTGGGGAGGTAGTAAGTAGCTTAGAACCAGAAGAGAAGGACGTAGGATACTTTTTTTTCTTTACTTCGTACCGCGGCTTAAACGTCGGTTGTTGTAGGACAAGGCAGACAGGACTCGGCTAATATATTTATAACCACAAAGTCGAAGCAGTTAAGCAAACAGTGGCAAGCTGTATTATAGACGTGAAGTAAAGATAAAAATAATCTGAAGTAAGTGCGTTTATTTTCTATCCCAATGCTTTATCCTCTTAACCAAATACTAAATTACTCGTCGATGCTGTTCGTATTATTAAAAAAAAGGAGTTAAAATCAAAGTCAAATAGCTTTATTTCAAGTAGTTATGGAACTTTCGAAACGTTACTGTAATGACTAGTTACAGGCTTCCAAAATGTCATTCCTATGGAAAAGAAACAGTGTATGGCGTAAGAAAGCGGTTCCCGGATCCCTCCCGTCTTAGGCGTAGAGTGGCACACCGTGTGTTTTTAGTCGGTTCGATTCCGACACACCGCTCCGCCGTAAACCCCGGCGGGGTGAAGGCCCGAGAGGGATTCCACAGGTAAAAAAGAAAAGGTAGGTCTTTGGTTAATTAGTGAGAGTTGTAGTAACATATGCGGAGAGGGTTCTAGAATACGATATTACCAACCCTATGAGACCCTATTCATCCTATGAGTGTCGTAACAGCTAGGGAGCAAACAAAGAACTTAGGCCTTCAGCAGTCCACTGTAAGCTGCTGTTGCTGATGACGATGATGATTCGGAACATAGTCGCCGACTAGAAGGCAGTTGAACAATGTACCTGCAGGCCTACTAGCACTAGTGGCAAATTGTTAATTGGGTACTACACATCACCAACAACCCATAATGTCCCACTGCATGCTCGGGTTTTCCCTCAAGAGAGGGTTAAGGTCACACGTTCCCACGCTGGCCAAGTGCGGGTTGGAGACGAGCAAGACAACGTTGCGGCTGCTTTCAAAATGTTTTGAAGCCACCCAAAGGGATAGCATGCCATCAGCGGTCACTCATTCAAGGATCGCGCCGTCACTGCTTACCCTCCGTGCTTGTTGATGTCGGCGCCTCACTACTAAACCCTGACATATTTAAGTTGAACATACCTGGTTGATAAGCCTGAAGTCGTGGCTAACAAGCACCATGCCACCATCGAACTCGTTGATGGCATCACCGAGAGCGTCGATCGTCTCCATGTCCAAGTGATTGGTTGGTTCGTCGAGCAGCAGTAGGTGCGGGGTCTGCCACGCCAGCCAAGCGAACACCACGCGGCAGCGCTGACCGTCCGACAGTTGGCGCATTGGACACACCTGGACAAACACAAACACTATATCTATACAAATAATACCATATACCTGTCTATACAATCCATATACTCTGCTAGTGTGGTACATAAGGCTAAACCTGCCAAAACCATCCCAAAGGACAAGCCACGAAATGTTACAGGCTGTTGTAAATATTATGTGTAAGTAGCCCACCAAGCAATGATAGAGGCCGTTGTTGTTGATAGAACAAGATATTTTTTAAATGAAAACTTATTAAAACGAATTGAACATTCTTCATGTGAATAAAAATCACGTGTCGTCACGGAATGCTTTCCGATGGCTATATTTATTTACTTGTTTTTATAGCACTATTTATTTAAAGAGCAAAGAGGTTCTGCTCTCTTCAACTGTTTATTTGTAGTTTTAAGTTTTTCCTTCTATCAGCAATCCTCATGACTGCTTTGTGAGTTAAATATTTGCTTTATGGTTTAGTCTAGTTCGATGACTATTTGTATTTGTATTATTTTTCTATGTTGTGCCTATAATGCCTTGTTTTATTTGTGTTCTGTGTGACTGTTAAACATATTTTCTTTCTGTATGATGATAACTTACCTGTTGCCTTCCAGTGAGACCATAGCGGCCGATGATTTTCCTCATCTCCTCGCGTTCGCGCACTTCAGGGAATTCCTTCATCATGTAGTCGAGTGGAGACAGATCGAGGTCCAGTAGTTCATGCAAGTGTTGGTGGTAACGGCCAATACGCAAGTGGGAGTTTTTGCGAATCATTCCTATCGAAGGCACCAACTGAAATAGGAAGATATTGGTATTAACATTTTGTTATACTAAGTTTATGTTTCACCAGTACCTGATTATTACCTCAGTTAGTTATCTGGCGTATAACATTATGTGACGGGTAAAAGTTGCTGATATGTTATCTCTGATATACTTGTCTGTCTAAGACTTGTGAAACTGAAATCTATAGGTAGCTGGCAGATAGGTTATAATTATCATATCAGGGACTTTATCAGCAAGTGGAGTAGCTGGTTCCTACAGTTCTTAAACTATAGCTTGGTTTTTGTGACAGATAGCTACGAAACCAAAGAAGTAACATGGAACAAGCTATTTTATTTTGTCACCTATATTATCTTTCTTTACATTTCAATCACATCCCAAATGAAGTGCAATACATAAGTAATAACACATAAGGATTCTCGTACGGAACTATATGTTCCGTACATGTTATCAGCACTTCCGTACAAAATACAAAACACAAGGCTTGTGGATATAGGTATAATTGTGAAAAGTCCAAGAATTACTAGATCGAAAGCTAGAACATGTATGCAAAAACAAATGTATACTCACATCACCATACAATAACTTGAGTAGAGTGGACTTGCCAGCGCCATTAGGGCCAACCAAGGCCAGCCGAGTGTCCAAATCAATACCAAACTCCAAATTCTTATAGATCCAGGGGCTTGAGTCTGTATATCTGAATGAGACGTTCTGTAACAAATAATATATATTTATAACATTTGCAATTAGCTTTTATTTAATCACTAGTAAGCTTTCCTTTGTATTATACTATTTAACATCTGATGAAAACCAGTGAATACTTTTTTTTATTCATGTCTTATGATGTCAGTTCCTCAGCATGTTGCCATTATTGTTGTAAATTTACACCAAAAGCCAGAGGGCAAAACTACTCTAAAATAAGAGTGACTCCTATCATATAAGAATAGGAAAGAGTGAAAATCATAATCAGACAGACATTGGTAATGGCGTAAAGCAGTTAATTTAAAATTATGAACATACACTTCAATTTATTTGTAAGGTAGAGTTAGTGATGTAATGCCATCTAAATATTGTAATAAAACTTTATATAAAGAGGACTTTCAGCCTTAATCACTTCTATTATAATTAGTTTGCCTTCTCATTGAGGCAAGACTGAAGCGACAGTTAAACTTAGCACTACTAGTTTTTTCCATATAAAGAGCTAAGCCCTAGTAGGAATAAATATATTAGTAATTACTATTGCCCAACTAGCTTTCCCCTATTGTATGATGTCATTTTTATCGAAGCTTGTTCCTATCGCTCGGAAAGAACAAACAACTGGTTCAAATTGGTGTTGATAACTAAAAGGGCTAAAGCGCTTTACTAAAGTGTATGACAATTTAAATGTTTCAGTTGATTACTATTGTTGACATGAACAAACTTTAATAAGTCCTGTATAATCATAAAGACATCAGTATTTGCTTTTATTAATCGCGCATTTGACACTTTCAATGTGAATATCAAGTTGTACAGTTCTATTTCTCATGAGTACATTAATTTGACATATGTATCCAATATTCTATAAGGTTACAATGATTTTGACTCAGACCAATGTTGTATATGTGACTAAACTCCTCCTAAGTGGATGAATCGATTTGAATGCATTTTTCGTATCTATTCCTGAAGATGCGAGTAAGGCTTAGATAACAAAGAAATTGATTCGACCCACGACGTTACCTGCTGTGAAGTTATACCACAGGGCTTATCTAATTATTATACATAACAGAAGATAAGAATAGTTAATGTGTCATATATAGATGTGTATGTTACCTGAACCATGATGACAGGTGGTGGCACCTTCCCGCACGACGGGAAGTAGAAGTTAAGGATCTTGTCGTCGATAACCTTCTCCGTGAGGCCTTGCGCTACCATTTTAGCCAGGGTCTTCTCCTTGGACTGTGCTTGACGAGCCAACTTTGCGGAACCGTGACCAAAGCGAGCTATATAGTTCTGTAAGGAAAAATAAAAGTTTAGGACATCAAATATTTGCTGATCACACAAATATTTTGTCCCATCTGGGAATCAAACTCAAAACACACTCACTTAGAGAGTATTGAGAAACACAACTCTAAACTAAGAGATATTTGTAAAATAAGAAGGATTTCATTATTAAAAAAATCCCCCATATATACTTTTTTTTAAAATTTTGATGTACCAAGTATCACTCTCACAACTAAGATGAATCTATTGACACCACTCACATGAAAATCCAACATGCTGGGGTAGGCTTTAGGGTGTGCCTAAGAAATATACATACACACAATAGAAAACTCTCCTTTCGCAGTCAGGTAACAAGTGAAAAACAAATACACACAGTTCAGGACATGGGCTTACATTATAATAATAAAGATAGTACTGGTGAAACACTACCTTCATATGTGCGATTTGATCCTGTTCCCAATTGTATTGTTTCATCTGGTTCTCGAGCAGTTCCATACGAGTCCGTACGAATGCTTCATAGTTGCCCGTGTAGTACTTAAGACGTCTTTTACTCATGTGGATGATGTTTGTGCACACTCCGTTCAAGAAGTCCTGTGAGTGTGATATCAACACGAGGATACGCTTGTAGCTGAAATATTGAGGAAATGGTGAGGGCGGGTAAATAACATGTACAAGAATAACAAATATATGTATTTTTTTAAATACGGTCTAGCAGTCAGCGTAAACGACTGCCGATCCAAAGGTCTCGGGTTCGATTCCCGGGTCAGACTCCTGTGGGGTTTTTTTAATAAATCATTCTTAAAAGCAACCGAGTGTGGAAGAGTGTTTCCAGCCCGTGCCTCGGAGAGCACGTAAAGCCGTCGGTCCCGGTTGAGTCATGAACATCTCTGGCAATCGTTATTGGGAAGTCAGTGCCCTCACATATACTGACTCCTAGTTCAATCTTAGAATTCAGATCACCCTCAGGATCTGAAGGACGAGACATGGATATGTTCATCATATCGTCGTGTATCTTTATAAAAATAACAAAAGATGATTTGACTTGGCACTTGGATATTGTATAGGTGTTTTGTGTTGTTATATCTACATATATAAAAGATGAATGTGACTGTAACTAAGATACCTAGGGATCAACGCACAGCCTAACCGCTGAACTTAGAATCCTTGAATTCATGTAGGTTCTTCACATACCGTAAGTGAGCACTAAAACGGAATTTGGAGATACCAAAGATAGGAAGAGATAAGATAATTAAATAGTTGAATGAAAATTTGTGTGAAACATTTTATTCCTGTGAAGGTGGATTTGCTTCACTTTTTTTTAAACATAGTGATGTTAAAGTAATATTGTAATATCTACTGCTGCGTGAGCGAAGCCGAGGGCAAAAGCTAATCATAAATATACGTACTGCTTGAGTTCTTCTTCAAGCCACACACAGGCGTCGAGATCGAGATGGTTGGTAGGTTCGTCGAGAAGCAGCAGATGCGGTTTCACGTACAGTGCACGAGCCAACGCTATACGCATACGCCAACCTGACACAAAAATAACGATTTACTATGTGTATCTAAAATTGTGAACGTTTTGTTTTGGGCGTAGGTCTAAAATATGTGTGTGAAAATTTCCGCCTATATTATTTATTAAAGACTATTTGGTAGCGGGAAATGTGAGCATTTTTGAATTCATTTATGAAGATAGAGAGATATGGTATACCCATTATGCAACTTAGCTAGCCTTATCTTCGTAGTTTGTTTGTTCGTTCGTAGTTTAATTACTAACACTTAAACATTGTATACACGCACAATCTGTGATTATCAAAAGTTCAATTGAATAGTTTGGTCATGATGATTGTACTGAGAAAATTATGTAACAAGTAAAATAGCTTAAAATACAACTCGAGTGACAATACAATATATCATTCATAGTAACTCTGTCTCTCTGTTAAGCATTCAGAGCAAAACCACTGCACTGGTTTTAATATAGAAAAGAGAAATATACCAGAAGTGCGGTCGACACCTTAGCGTATATGTAAATCGTTATAACGATTTTTTTAACTCAGCTGCGTTCCTGATTATATGTATACGCGAATACGTCCGTTTTGTTGATACCAGTAGAGATATTAGAAATGTTTGCCCGGCCCACATAGTATTTCTACTTTATTCTCTGTTCTGTGGATTTCAAAGAAATTTGTCATGGACATACTTTGGTTCTTGTGGCAGGTCGTAGCCTACTCATTACGTATAGGCGATATACACGCGAACGGAGCCGCAAGCAAAAGCTAACTGTTGTTTAAAAAGTAAGTTTTTACTAAATGGATGGCAATTATTGAAGTGTAGATGAGAATTACCTCCTGAAAAGTCCTTTGTGGCCTTCTGTTGCATTTCCTTTGTGAAGCCGAGACCGTGGAGGATATTGGCGGCACGTGCTTCTGCCGTGTCGGCACTCAAGTCGTCCAGCCGATCGTACACATCCATCAGTTGCTCTTGAGACTCTGCCGGGACAGTAAGTATGAACGATGAACAATTTACAACAACATTTACAAGTTACAAGAACAATTTACAAGTTAGTAGAGTCACGCCGATTTAAGCATGGTTGGGCCGGCTCGACCGAGGCGGTACTATTGCACAGAAGATCAACGTAAAATGGCAGCGTTTGTGCTTCCGTGATTCGTTAGTGAGTACGAGACCGGAGGCCCAATGATGCAGAAGCATCACTAAGCCGCCATGGTGTGGGTCACCATGCTGCATTGCTGCAACGAGTATGGTGACCACACCACTCTTGGATTCTGCTTATGCTTTCCATTAGGCGTAGTACAGTCATTTTGGCAGGGCCATACATTTAAAAAAATACCAGTAATAATTGTTTTGTACATTTTTTTCGTTTAAAAAATTTAGTTTAATACCAACAAATGGTAGTTTCGAAATTATTAATTACATATTGTGTTGTAAAATGAGATTGGAGCTGATGAAAATAAAAGTTAATATTGCAAATCTAACATATTTTATAAGTTGTAGGATCGATGTAGGAAAGGCGTAGTTATTTTATAAGTGATTGCCAAGTATCACGGGTTGCAATTTTCGCCCACTCAAACATTTGTGTACATGAACATTCCATCTTTGATTTGGCCGTCTCATGTACATGTACGAATTTAAATCAATCAGTTGCACTAGCGCTTATCCCGCTGACGTGCTATCGCACCACTGATGGCAGACATTTCCGAACGTTTGTCGTTTAGTTGTAAGTCGCAACTATAAGAACGAATAAAAAAAAACACGATGTTGGTTTATAACGTTTGGTAGAATATTTACCATCATCTTCGGACTGCGCCAGTTCCTCAGCGAGCTTCTCCAGCTGGATCCGCTCCTCGTCTACCTCCATGACACACTCCAAGGCAGTCTTGTCGGAGGCAGGCATCTCGCGCGTCAAGTGGAAGATGTCAATGTGCGCCGGGATCGGCACTTCACGACGACCCAACGCGGATAGCAGTGACGACTTGCCTGTAACATAATACATTATACGTTAATTACTGTTGCTCAGGAACACGCGTCACAAGTGCTATACCCAGGGGAGATAATATTTGGACTTGCTGAAAAGCAACGAATGAATTGATTAACAGCTGTTTTCTGTATAGCCATAGCATCGCTCCGATCACGTCGGTCTATTGTGACGAAGCATCGTTCTCACAAAGTACAAAAAGAAAGTAGAAGAAAACTCTACAAGAGAACTTGCAACTCCATTGACATTTTATACGTACATAAATCCCATAACATAATCGCCAGCTTTTTAACAATCACTAGATAAGGATAATTCAATGGCAGCTATTGCTTATCAATAAGCAATTGCAATTAGCTTATGCGCATAAGAATTTATTGCGATTTTTGGTATTCGCATTTGAGCAAAGAACGATAATCGACTGCATGAATAATGTATAATACAAAGAAAAATGTAGAGTATACCAGATAACGCCATGTGTTGTTTTTTGAACGAATAAATCGAATCTTGACATCGAATATCAATTTAATGTATGTATAATTAAAAAGGTACGGAATAAAGAGAGAGCCTAAAATATATTTCGGCAAGATTTATCTTTTATGTCGTCATGAAAATTTAATGATAAAACCTGAAATATTTAAGACCAGGCGTTAGATATCTACACATAGTAGGTAGCATTGACATATTTTTTAACTAGGAGATTGTGTAGAGCTAAATCTACCAGTTTAAATAACTACAAATATTTTTACAGGCGCAGCATTCTGCAAACACCTATTCGGTGGCAGACGAAGACCAAGGAAACGTAACACAAAAAAGATAACTATCATTCAAAGCAAATTGACAAAAGATCATAAAAGTATATGTATTGACAAAAGATGACAATATGAGAGTTATTTAGCGCCAGCAACACGCAACAGCTAGGTTCAAATTCAAAAATATAATAGACTCGGTATACTATTGTATTTCTTTTATACGGTTTGCATATCTGTTTTTCTTGGTTTTGTATTCAGGTTGTTTGCTCGTATTCACCTTTACCATGCAGATCTCACCTTCTTCGGCAAGATGCATACACTTAAATAATGTACTTATGATTTAATCAAAACGAATATTTTGAGACAGACATGATCTTATTCAGTGCTTAAGATCACTTTGTCGGCATACCAACGACTACGAGTAAAATTATGGGCATAGGGCTATTAATAAGAAGGGTTGTTATAGCTAATAAATATAAAATAAAAAAGGCACGTATATAACCAAAGAGCCCGTTTAGAAGCATATGTTACTAGCGAGTTTGAAAGTTTAGGTGACTGGAAGATGCCATTTAATCGACTCTAGAAGGAAAGACGTGAGTATGTATATGACGCAATTACTAAGGTCGATGTGTTTTTGTACTGAAGGAGCAATGGCGAGAATGTTGAGGTTGGCGTTTTGATAATTACATGGTGGCTAATCGATTGATGTTTTAAAATCTACACAATAGATATAATGGACCTACCAGCTCTTCCTCAAATAAGGACTATGCAACGGAAGAATAATTGTTCTGAAAGATGAAAAGTTTGCCATAGGTATTTTTACTAAGTAAAATCCACCCCGTTGGGTAAACTTTACCGAGATAAGTTTATATATCGCTATCTTTCAGGTACTTTGAATCCTGTTTTAGTATCTAAAGTCGGTTTAAAAGATTATATTTATTACGATTCCATGGCAGTCATAGGGAAAATCTTTTTGAAATAACATAATTATTGATTAATCATAACAAAACTGGTGTTTAAATTATAATTAGTGTTTAGTGCTTTCAGGTTTTGCCAAAGCGGTCGTAGCTTTGAAATATATTTTTTTTCCTTAAAGAATATATTCTTTTCTGACTGAAAAGTACTCTGTGCCTTTGTTTGAAATTGTGGCAGAAGACCTGTCGTGGAAATTGAGAGGACAGTAAGCCAAAAGTGCCCATTTTTATATAGTTTATTTGAAACCGGCTTCTTTCTATCTAGGTCCCATACGTGTACGTAAATTAAGAATGCATTTCCATATAAGACAAGGTCAGTAATTATGGTAATAAAAAACTTGCGCGTTCTTTTCTCGACACCGCCTTTTCTGATGTACCACCATATCGATTACCGCGGCAGAGATATACTTATATCCCATAAAATACAAACAACCATACCGCGATCAATAAGAAATTTATAACGTATTAAATATACATTGAATAGTATACGTTACACGCGAGGTGTTGTTCATGTTTCTCGTCTTATTCTGTCGAGACATTTTAATGAAAGTTTTTAATAGAATTGAATGTGTGGCACATTTAGTATTGTTTAGTTCCCTCCGGCAACTGAGCTCAAGTGACAACTGGACGCACACATGCCAAAATCCAACAATTATTCTTATCTCTTTATATAGACCTTCTATTATATTCTATCTAAATTTTGGCATGTGTGTGGATTGGTTCCAATACATATTCTAGGACTTACAAATGAAAAATAAATTCATTTCATAACCATTTCAAGATCTCATTTATGCAGTCTGATGGACATTAGTCATAATATGCAATAAAACATTACAACAATGGACCCAACTGTCGACAAACGGGTATTGATCAATCGATGACGTCACCTTTATGACACATCGAAATTTCGTTTCCAGTATTGCATTTTTTTTGAAGTGATTACTTTTTTCTTTTCTTTTTAGTAGGAGAAAAACTTTAAAACTAGAGAACTAGGAAAAAAAAACAAGAGTGTTAACTCCAATAAGTCACCCACATGCTGACGTCACAAAACTTCTTCGGCCGCGTTGTGAACTTTTTGGTATCTTATGGGTTCGAATCACCGACATGCTAATATTTGATGTTGATAATTTTAATTTAAGCATAATGAAATTTCTAATTTTATACATTAGCTTTACAAATAAGTTATAAGTTTTCACTTCTATCGGCAGTCCTTACGATTGCCATTTTTTTCTTTAGTAGGACAACTCTAGCATTAAGAAATTACAACGTATGTCGCAGGGGCCGTAACGGAAACGGACACAAAGATCACCCAGACTTAGAACAATTTGTGGATCACACAGTGTTTTGTCTGAATTTGAGAGATTTGAATCTCACGTGGGACAACACTTTGTGTGATCCACAAACAACGTGTGAAACTGACAGACAAAAATTAGAAAGGTAAGTACCGTATGTACTGTTACATGCATTTAGTAAAAAGCTGTTAATTGGAAATTAGGTACAAACAGATATTTCGATTTAGTTTATATAGATGCATGCTTAAATAACATTTTATCTGTCAAAGAATCAGTAATAAATATGAGAATGCTTAATATTCAGGCAGTGGTTAAGTAGACATGAGCTATGAGATAAAACAAGTACGCCCAGCGATTGATCAAAAATTTTTTGTTTTGAATGAGACCCTCAGAAATCAGAAAACCGATATGAAACAACGCCTACGCTGTGTTTCACCCAATGAGTGGGGATCCCGTCAGACCATCAATCCCAACCACTGCCTCCATCCCCATCACCCAAAATGCAAGCCGCAAGGCACTGATGACGCCTTGGTGTTGAAGTGTCCATGGGCGGCGTTAATCGCTTACCATCAGGAGATAAGTACCCTATTAAAAAAAAAATAATATGATCTAATACGCAATACATACCACATCCATTAAGCCCAACGAGACCATATCTTCGGCCACAATTAAGTTCCAGCAGAGTATCCTGGAGGAGCTCACTTCCATAGAATGTGATGGAGAAGTTAGCAATCTTGACATCCCTTGACCGAGGATGGACTGCCAAAGAACCAGTGCAGGATCTTGCCTCAGAGTTCATCTTGGCTTCAGCTTCAAGTTTAAGGCATAATGCCTCTGTAACAAATATATGCATGTTATATTCCTTGGCTTATATGGCTGAGATACTAGACAAAATGATTGAGGTTGTTGAGTTTCATAAATATTTTGCTGAGCTATACATCAGTCTTTATCGGTCATCGCGGTAAAGGCTTAAATTACCCACATCCTTCAAGAATCAATATATCTCCATGCCAAATTTCACTGAAATTGGTGCAGCCATAACTGTAAAAGTGTTTAAAACCGGCAGAAAAAGTAACTTTCCAATTTATAATATTAGTAAATATTGTATACTTAGTATTTGTATTACTTATTGCAATCAGATTTTGAGATATGCAAAATGATTCATTCTATGATAAAATGGTTTTGATGACAGTTTTTGATTTTAAGCTTTAATAACAAATTAGGAAGGTTTAGTATTAAATATATTATCAGTCCAAGCCCTATAACATACTTCTCAAATAGAACATGAAGCCATTATATCATAATTATTTATACAGAAATTCAGAATATGGAAAACCAAAGTCAGGCTTGAACCATTTTGAACATCCGCAACCAAACAATTACGAAAGTGAAAGCCAGTCTGGTTCGACAAACTCATTTTTCTTTTATTACTTTTTAGGTGAGGACAAGAGTCACTGGTCCGTGACCGTCCATGTCAAATGGTTACATAAAACTTTTTAGCTTACATTTTAAACTTATGTTGTTGCAATATTGTGATTTATCTCAAATCGTAATAACAATTATTCACACATTACACACTTTGTATGTGAAATGCGACTGCCACTTTTCATGTCTCCCATTCAATTCCCTAGTCAAACCATTTGTTTGTTAAAAAGCATTTGTTTGAAGCCAGGTGTTTTGTGAAAAATGTTCTTAGTACTTATTATTATATCATAGGTCATGCCAGGTGGAGTAATAATAAATATTTCGTACATCTAACACACAACACCATCTAATCCTAAGCTAGGCAGAGCTTGTGTTATGGATCCTATACAACTGATACAAATACATTTTTTTTGTAAATACATACATATTATAGGAAACACTCAAACTTCAAATCAAATATTTCCAGATCATACAAAGATTTGATCAGACAGGGGAATATAACCCGAGACCTCAAGCTTAAGAGATGTATACACTACCACCATGCCTATATGCATACACATATGCGGCGTATACATACCACCGAGACATTCAAAATTCAAAACCAAAGTCATGTGCTGTGACATATGCCACAGAAGGGGCAGAGTACAGAGTTTATAGAGAAATGGGATGGAAATAGATAATTTGTAGGGAGTCAAGAATAGTTCGTGCGGGAAACAGCCCTGAGAAAGTACCACATGCATGTCCCGCGATTCGGTCCATTATGCCACAAGGTGGGTGGGACCACGAGGAGGTGGAGGGAACACCTAAATACATGCTGGCGCCTATACAAAGAAGCTATTCAACAATGCAAAGTTTTTTAAATCTATTTAGTGGTTATGGTGTAAAAACTAGGAAATTGTGATAAACAAACATACTCTCAGATGTAGTATTATGGTAGTTAGGATGTTATTCCTAGGTTTACATTAATGATAATACAGTGTGGATAAATTTATTTTAACTCATTAGTAGCTTAAAACACATTTGCACATGTTGCAAGTTAATTACATATAAACAAATAATGTCTAGTTATTGTTATTAAAATGTTATTCTAGCAAGGATAATAAAGATATCTAACAAAAACCTAACAATATAATGATCTCATCATTAAGTATCTTGTTTATTTTAACACCATGTCAAGAGAAAGTTCAAAACCTGGCAATAACATGTTCAATAGTAAGAGGTTAGTTCATCAACATATCTATGTGTGAATGTCGTACAGTATTAAAAACGGAAATTATTTGTGTGAACTTTTTCAAAGCATCCCCAACACGGTAGATATCAAGTCGGTACATAAGGATTTATAATGAGCAGCGCAACCATGTGTTTAAAATCCGAGAATAAAGCTTAAATTACGCTGTTGACCATTCTTTTGGGGATATCCTAAAATAAATCAGTGAAACGTTACTATTACTGTATGATATTAGCTTCGTCAGCACACTACAATTCTTCCGCTCATGATTCGAGATCGAATTTCACAACACTATTTACCTTCTGCGGTGAGCTCGCGATCTTTCGTCTCGTTGCCGTTAGTCGCCGTTCCGTTCTCTTCATTTGTAACTCTCGTAACGGGCTTCTTATTTCTGCTACTCGCCTGTTCTTTTTTCTTCTGTTGTGCTCGTTTCTTTGCGTCAGACGGCATTTTGGTTACCTGATCAACACCAAATTTATATTACACGAACACAAAAAGACAGGTCTACGTTTGTACTTTTCCGTAGCACGTTGCACGGGTTTGAGTTCAAATGAAGCTATGAGAACAGAAATAAAGATCCACACTTCACTTCAATCACAAATTTTAATTTAAATAATGATCATTACCTAAATTAATTTTACAGAATGATAAGCAAGTCGTCCGCGTCTACACGTGCTGAATTGAAAAGAAAGACATTTGAAATTTCACAGGCTACCAATTCTTACCAGAGACAATTATTTGATTTTTTAATTTGGGTAAGGATTGGTTCTAAGAAAACACTCTACTATTTATGGACAATTGGCAAAACCATTGTAGTCACAGTCGAATGAAATAACTTCAAGCAGCATGCAAGCAATGTTTTTACCGAAAATAGATGGATGTTTTAAGTATTGTACCAACTCACAGCTTTATAAAATTTTAAAATGACTTAAATTGTTGTAATTTTGAAAGTATAATGACGATACATTGCACACATTAAAAAAATATTTATTTTTAATGATGAGAGTGAGACTGCCAAATATGTAAAAAAACACCACGTACCGTTCTTCAATATAACTGATGTGATTAGTAATTTAAAAAAAAACATGATTTTTGTATTAATCTATATACAAGTACTTAGGCATTACATATTTTTTCAGGGACTAGTAGTGATAGTCTTGTAGATACTGCAATCTTTTTATAGCTTTCGTAATTATATTTTACTCTATCTATTATTTTAGTTTATTCCACAAGAGTGTAGTTTTACCGTTAGTTTAGCTTACTGGCGATACTCACTTGTTTTGCCAAAATAGTATTGTCCTAAAACCAAATCAGGTTTTAGTATTAGAACGGCCTGTCGTATTCTCTCTCTATTTCCACTTTTGATTTTAGTAAAATGAAGGCGCTCATAGCCCAGTTGCACTCGGTGATTAGAAACAATCACCGAGGGTAAGCAACGATGGCGCGGTCAGTACCTGGATGGGTGACCGCTAGTGGCATGTTACCATGAGCGTCTCCGGATTCGGAGGTCACGTTAAGCAGTCGGTCCCGGTTGTTATCATACGATAACAGTCGTGAAGCTTAGTTGGAGGCCTTCGGGCGGTTTAAAACATCCAACGGCAAGATTTACGTAGCCACAACGTATTCTTGCCAGTCCCCAACCCGCACTTGGCCAGCGTGGGGATATATGGCCTTAACCCTCTCCTGAGAGGAGACCCGAGCCCAGCAATGGGTCAATATGGGTTGTTGTTGAATGTGGTCGGACTTAAAAGATAATAGGTATTTCAAATCTTTGAAAATGTAATGCACTGAACCCAAATAAAGATCAGGAAATTGGAAGAACTGATTGTTAGTTTATTACCACACCAAGATAATGTACGAATATTTCGAGGTCTTATGGTGCATTTATACGCGTGCAACTCCTCGTCAACCCTCCACAAACACAAGCGTGTAAACGGGTGTTTGGGGTGTGTAGGTTGCGTGATGTTGTGATACTATTTTGCTGACCAAAACGGTTTCCCCTCTACAGAGTTACGATTGGAGATCGTTTTTGTTTTTGCGGAAGACGGTCCCCATTTCATGTCATCCACATTTTTTATATTTTTTATCATTAATTCCATCACGACGAAGACTTGAAGACTCGGAAGACTTAGAATTGAAGACATTAAATACTTGATATTGGCAGAAATAGCTGATCCGGCTGGTTGCCATATCATCAAAAGAAGAAGAAGATTTTCTGTAGTACTGAACTCAATAAAACAATCAACGAGATTGATGACATGGCGAGGGAAATAAAAAATATATATTTATGACTTTGAATTACTTTATTCAGGTAAATATCATCAACAGCCAAAAGTTTACAGAAATAGTTACAACAAAATATGTTTTACAATCACATAGAACAGGTAAAATACTAGTTAATAAGGCTTCAAAGACGTAATTATAATATTGCATTCGTACTTTAAATATTATTAACTTCTAATCAATAATATAAAGAACATTATAATACCTCAATTTAACAATACAATTTGTTGTTTTGAGTGAACAACAGTGCCATCTTATTGACTTGCACTGTTGTCCTCTAATCTAGATGTATTACATGGTGTAAGTACGTTGACACATCTTAAAAAATATTTATTATTGATTTACCAGGGTTCCGTACCAAGATCTAAATGTGACGTGTGCATCGTATACTTTACAGCTACGAAATTTGATGGTCTGTGGCAACTAGTAAGGTACAAAATATCGAATACGAAGATATTCAATGTACCATTATCACATTGGTATCACCCATAAATATTTAAGATGTGTTTTCATCAAGGAAACGTGGATTATCTAGCGAAACTACCTATAAGCATGATAGGAAATACGTCACTACCAACGTATATCGATGACTGCAACCTTATTCTACATTCAGAACGTTTCCAATATTAAGTGTATGTAAAATTTTTTAGAACAATATATTAATCACACGTTTTAATATCTAAGCCTTGTAAAATATAATTTGATTGTAATAAACTCTAAACAGTATTTGCTATAAGCTATTTGAATATCGTGGCATTCAAACATAGAGTCCAGTTTCGTAATTTAATGTGAAATATTCTTTTCAATTGTCCTAATCGAATAAATTAGTTACATCGACAACTGATTGTACTCTGGCATAACTTATAATAGGCACTTGAATATTTACTTTATGAACTTAAGTGGTTTGTGAGGAAGCAAAAATGTGTATAGTATGGTTGGTGTTATCTAAAACTGAGCCCAATCTGTCCCACCACTGTGAACAGCATGTATATAATGTATAAATATTGCTATCATATGCATAAATCCAGCTGCATATAAACATCTAAAAACGTTGCTATAACTATATGCAACTAGTGTATAATTGTACTAAAAGTGTATTTATTAACTATGTTTGGACCGTGTTGGGCTGAAACGATCATTTCCACAAACCGTTCAAATCTCGCTTAATAATATTTTATGAGGTGTATTATCTTGCCTTTGTTGCAAATAGTTTATTGAGTTTTCATTCAATATAAATGGTTCAATTGGTATGACAATTTGTTCAGCTCGTAGATTGACAGGTTCAGCACAATACTTCATTATAGTGAACAAGATACCAAGGGCATAGTGAACTAAAATAACTAATCAAATACACATATAAGGCAGTAAGGAGCAGACCTCCAACGAGATGATTACTTATTTAATAATTTGAAAATTCTACCTAAAAAGTTTACATGAAGAGAAATTTACTACAATTCATTCTACTATCTAACAGGATAAACACTTCAAATGGCAATAGATATTTTGAAAGCCTACCTATCTATTTATCAATAGTAATGGAATAATAACAATATTAAATAGACGTATGTGTATATTTTGGAGTATGCAATCACCAGATTTTTAGGAGGAGCAATGTTTGGAAGCAGTTGAGGTACTTATATGTAAAATACGTCGTGAAATAAAACTTTTGGTGTTATTTACCAAGCTGGACATAATAAATACGTTGTTGTGTGCAAAATAATTTAATGGCTTACATGTTAAGCGATATCTCCCTAAAGCCTATGCAATTTGACCACAACTCAGACAAATGAGAGATGACAAATCTGAACATTTATATTTAAGTTGGGAAAATGTCATAAATTCAAGGCCCACAATTATATCTATCTTAATTAAAAACTTTAATAATTATCTAGCTTTTTTTATAATGCCCACCCCACAATAAAATAAAATAATAACCTTAATTTAAAACTGCTTGCATTCTCATAAATCATATATATTTGTCAATTTATACGAAAAGCAATAGCCAGAAAATATAAAAATAAGTCTCTGGCAACACAATTATAAATAAATTTCTAACAACACTAGTGTTGTCCTCATGTACAGAGTTTGGTCATCGAATAAAATATAGAGAGCCACAATGACTAATAAATAAACTTGTATGGGCAATGAGCACTAGCTGCTTTATATAATAATCCGTACTGTCTTTTATACTTTCATTTTTTTTTAAAGTTGTTTACAATTCCTACGTTCGGCCTATATCAGATGCCGGATAAGATTTTAGTTCTAAGGTTTAACCTTACATAATTCATTCCAATACTTTGCTTACACTAATCACAGCTCGTTTCTTACCTCGTGTATTGTTTTGCGGCGCACATACAAACGGAAAACGTTCCAATTTCCACAATAAACAATCATATGTATCTTAAAATTAAAAAATAAGGGTCCAGATCGTAAAAAAAGATGGACGGTCTAAGGTAAGAGAGCGGGTAAGGTATAGTAAAAAAATAAAAATTAAAAAATAATACATAATTTATTGCCATCACAGATTGTAAACCAACATCGCGTCGGTGTTGTAACTTTACTCTATAACCACCTCAATAATTTCCAACAAATGCAACCAATGATTCGCTATACACAATTACAAGCTTAACAGATTATAGAGCCCCTTTGCACGGGGAACGTAAAATAATTGGAATACGTCACGTACAGATAATAAATAGACTTAACATGCACAAGACCTATGTATGTATGTATGTACAACGAAATGCAGTTTGCTAATATGCTTAAATCATAGTTACTTGCCGCCACAAGAAGCTAAAAAATAACGATAAAATTCATGTCATGTGTCACTTGAAATAAGATTAGCTATTGTTTGCGGCCACATAGGGTTTAGTTACAGCGGCAACGCTACAATTTAAATCCAAAGGCTTTGTCTTGTCGTGACGGTAAGTATAGAATGTGATGTGAATTTGAGCTCGAGCGGGTTAGGGCGGCGCCCTAGGGCCGCGATTCGTAGAGCCGCGCGTGCTCGGCGCGATCACGTCATGTTCACGCCGAGCGACCGGCTCGCGTACTCGTACACCACGTACGAGATGGACACCGCTGGGATCACCTTGATGAAGTTGGGCGTGATGCCGCGGTACAGGCCACGGAAGCCCTCGCGCTGGATTATGTCGCGGACGGTGCTCCTCAATGTTCCCTGGACGCCTTTCGCAGTAGTCTCTGTAAACAAACGATTTGAATTGTTAATGTAGCGAGTAGACTCGACTGCATGTATGGGAGCAGTTACTGCATGTTTTCACCCTCGGTAGAGGGTATTTTTATACTTTTTTGATCTGCTTTTGTTTTAAAGGGAAGTAAAATATATTTTCATACCTACGTGCAAGCATGTTCATTTGAGATAGCATGCTCATAAAAGTTATAATATAATGAAGTATTGTGACGTTTTGATAAACTGTCACTAGCAGAGATTTCTAATGTAACGTTAGTCATGCTAGGCAATGGGAGACAAATAAACTGGGAGCAAAAAAACGCGGCAAGACAGCACGTGATATAAAGACAAAGACCACAGGTAATGCAATATTTTGTCTCAATCTATAACAGACGAGGAAATGCCTTGTTGTTATCAGTAGGAAGATAAATTACGAATGGCGTCTCTACTTATTACAAATGACTACACTCATTATCATAAAATTTTAAAGTTCATCAATCATCAACAGTG
Organism: Hyphantria cunea; assembly: GCA_003709505.1. NCBI lineage: Eukaryota > Metazoa > Arthropoda > Insecta > Lepidoptera > Erebidae > Hyphantria > Hyphantria cunea. The sequence continues at coordinate 530,519 of PKRV01001945.1, forward strand.
GTTAACAGTCCACTGGATCCGACATAAGCATTTCTTTGGAAAGGAGGTTTTGGCCTACTGTATACTAAGCTGGCCAGACGAACTAAGTACAAACTAATATAGAATACATAGTGTAGCATCCTCCTTTGGGGATGTACTTACGTAGACTTGCACACACTTCTAGTCTCGCCGGCGGACCTCGCTATAACACCGTGTTGCGTACGAGACTGTACGTGTATATATAAGTGAGTGAGTGCATGAATAAGTAACCTAGTGGTGTGACTGGATTGACGCATACACTATACATAGTAATAGATTTACCTTGAGCTTGCAATCGGGTGCGAACCAACGCCAGAGGGTACGAGCAAACCTGCCCAAGCGTGCACGAGGTGCTGCCACACGCTAACAACAGTAACATGCCAGGCTGTTCGTTGTGCGCCTGGTACGTACTGATGTACTTTTTCTTGAGAGTCTCGTACACCGCTAGGTCGATTCCAGCGTACGGCACGATCCCCAAAATATTTGGAATGTAACCCTTATAGAAACATTTTAACCCTTCCCTTGCATATATTTTTTTAGCCGCATCTGCAATGCCACTGTATTGACCTGTCTTTCTGAGCGCCAATCTCGTCTTGAGCACCTCCAAGGGGTAAATGACAGTTTGACTGATCGCCCCAGCCGTAGCCCCTGCCACGAAGCGCTCGTGAATTTCTAGCGGCCCATTTTTCGTTTTTTCACCTTTTATTAGTCTTTTCACTTGTTCGTAGGCAGCGAACTTGAGAGCGGATTCTGGTGCTATTTTAATAACATTTATACCGTTTCCTCTCCACATTCCAGAAATTCCACCCTCGCCGATCATTTTCTTTAAGCATTTCCTCATGTTCTCTCTATTGGGGTTAACCTGAAAAGTAAAAAATAAATTTATGTGATATTTTAACACTGATTTGTTCTCATCGCATCAAAAGAACGTAAATATACATAAACTGTTAGCCGTTATTTACTTTTTGCTTTTACAAAGAAGGTTTAAACAAAATAGATAAATAATTTGAAATCTAAATCAAGTTAGTATTTCGGGAAAAATGTTGATATAAATTATGTGTCGTAAATTTACCTGTAAAAATACTTTTAATCTATCTAAGGGTGCCGTGCAAGTTCGACTGACTGCGCCTGCGATGCCTCCGGCTAACAAATGTCTCCACCACTTTCCTGTTTGAAGTTCACTCTGGGTGAAGTCATCAGGCACATTCATATCCTCACCGATGTCCAAGTACTGGAAAAGAAAAAGACACTCCGTCAAATATATAAGTAACATATTAATATAACAAATAGGTACAAAAAATAACTAATTTATATGGAGTCGCACGGATTGATGCTTGTGAAACTTTTAATAGAGTCATAATTACCAAATATTAAATCTAATGAAAGTTACATTTTCAAATAGACTAACTACTAACTATACGCCAATTACTTAAAGCTAAATATATGTAATAACGTCTATATCGGCACGATCTACATCCCTTTAATAGTATTTAAATAAGCTGTTATAATGTACTAAAGTACTCAACGATAGATCAGTCACGTTATTACACTGTTATCTGTTCATCTTCTGTAGCTAGACTTTTTGTATCCTTTAATTTCTTTTTCTTCCATATTTTCCTTAAATTTATAGCTTCGGTCTGTCGAGATAATATATTAATTGCTGAGTAAAATACTGGTTAACGATAGCTACATGTAATTTCTCTTGTTCTGTCAGACGCAAGCAAAATTACATTTCACAAACTATTTCTAGACTTACATCATTGTGTATTTTATTTCAGCGATCCAACAAATTGGTGCTTTTTTTTATATTTGATTACGTTCAAACAATATTGAACTAAAAGACATGGATCATATTTCAAGAGGATATTAAATCTATGTAATATAATCAACGTTCTCATAAGAGTTTAATTTCAATATTTTTTAAAGCAGTGGCATAAGAACTGTATGGAATGTCTATTGGATAGTCGTGTCTTATAAATCTACACGGTAGGAATCAGTCTTAACAATTCCTCGCAGCACTCCCCATTGCAAGATGCACAATAAAGCCACGTCTCTACGCAGCGCCAAAGCTGATACCGTGGGAGAGCCACGCTTCGGCTTTCGGAGTGATACCACGGCCTCACAGAAAACCGGTGTGAAACAGCGCTTACGCTGTGTTTCATCGAGTGAGTGAGGATACCGGAGGCCCATAACCCAATCCAACGCCCCCTATCCCCCTTACCATCCCCTTTTCCCCCAGGCCGCCATAGTGTGGGTCACCATGCTGCATTGTTCTTTTTCGCATTGAGGATGGTGACCACCACTCATGGATTCTGCTCATGCTTTCCATCAGGCAGGGCAGAGTCATTTTGGCAGCTTAAATATAAAAAAAAAAGAAAAAAAGAGTATATTGTAGTATATATATGGTATAGTGCTTATTAACCAACTACAGCGAAGAAGGAAGGGTAATAGTTTTATATGTTCCACTGCAATGCCTAACCGACTGAGTTTGATGAATGAGTCAATAAATTCCTAATAATTGCCCAGACGACATAGGCTATTTAAATTTATCAAAAGTTTTTGCGTAGTCTAGATATAGTTTCCTAAGCTTCATATTAGAATTCTTAGCCATATTCCAAGTAGCTGATTGTAGTTTCTAGATTACCGACAAAACACGTCTGAAGTTATTGGTCTCCGCATGCGCATGAATTGCCACTTTTAGTAATATAACTGACACAGCAACTGAATGTTTATGAATATACAAAATGTGCTAAACATTTCTACGTCCATTTCAACGTAATTATCGTCTTGTCATTGAGTAGGCATACCGTTGTGTGGTTGTTCCAGTCTATAATAAGAGTCATGAAGATTACATATAAGTTCCAGTACGTTTTCTTGGTTTTAAACCAGCTGATGCGGACCAGAATTTTTACCCAATGTATATTCTGAATCATAATTAGATAATTAACTGGTGTCCGGTGATAAATAAATCCATTGAGAAGGTTGCAGAAACTTTTTTTACGATCTTTTTGTCTTGTTACAATGAGCAAAATAAATGTTTTACGGTCAGATTTAGAAGTTTGACAGTCTTGACAGGACACGTTAGGTGGTAATATTTTTTTTGTATTGCTTAACGGCGGTGTGATCGCTTGAGCTCTATGGTTTTTTTTTTAATTCTGGCAATTTTTCTAATGACACTTAAGTATTATAAAAGTTTTGGGTACTGTTGCCTTTTATGGTGTAAGCTCTTCACAGGACGAGTTCTTTTAGTTGTAGATCTTCGTATATATTTATATTATGCATCAGAATCTTAGTTTAACCCTGTGACTGAATAGTAGACATTATGTGACACTTTGTCACAGGTCAGTCAGTCAACGTTTATAAAGTAATCCTTATATTATACGCAAAATACTGTCTAGACGATATCTTCATATCAGTCTGCTATTTGTTCAGTTTAAGGCAAGCAGATTGTAGTTTCATAGTTTGTTACACACTAATCATGTTATAAAACGGAATTATGCAACGTGTTGAGTAATCGAGATTAGAAAACTATTTAAAACTAGTATTTGCAGAAAAGCAATAAAAGTGTGATTCTCGTATCACGTTGTTGTTCACGAAACTGTTTAACCGATTTTCACGTTTTTTAAAATGTGTGTTTTGTTGGCGTGACTAAGTTAAAATAGTTAACATGAAGAATTCATATGAAGAAATGTGAAGAAAGACAACAAGTAAATTAATAAGTAGGCATACTATTATCATTATGAACTTCATGGTCGGCTGCAAATATATTCTGTAATATATCAGGAATTGAATGCAAATAACAGCGATAGGCTAAGATTTTTTAAGCATGTGGTGGGGCTTTACATCCTTGGATTGAGTGAACTCAACTAGTTCAATGTCTAAGACTTTCACGACCTTTTCGTCTATCTTGACGTGGGTAGATTCACCTTGAAATTAAAGTGTGTCACGAGCGGATCCGGACACACTGACGAGACGGAGAATTGCTCAAGTTTGGACTGTGACGTCACAAAGTGCCTGAATTTTTAAGTAGGCAATTTAGAAAGTTACATGAAAAGATCAACAAAATTTGTAGTTTAACGTAGATATAATATTACAACTGTTTGCCCGCCAGTTTTAAGGTAGCTTAGCCTCGTGAAAAACTTGATAGTTAACCGTCCTGATAATGGACGTATAATAGTTTAAACAACGTGAATAACAATAACAGGTTTTAGATACAGTAAAATTTGACATTTGAAATTGTTTCTTACTAACGTCCTGAGTATTGTCTTTGTTTATTTTGTTTATTTGTGAGTCTGATAAAATGACTCTACTCTGCTTAGTAGAAAGTATAAGCAGCGTCCAAGAGTGATTGTCACCATACTTAGTGCGACAAAGCAGCCTGATGACCCACACCATGGCGGCCTGGTGATGCTTCTACATCATTCGACCTCCGGTCTCGCTTTCATCAACAAAGCACGACAGCACAATCGCTGTCATATTTGACGTAATTGACACCTTAAGTCAATTCAGTTACTTTTTATCATCTTTCAAAACTTGTGACGTCACTGTTTGAGACTCCTCAATTGAGCAATATATTTCAATGTTTATATGATTGAAATTTGTAAAAGAAATGAAAAGCTGTAATAATTATATTTACCGAGATGTTTTGTAATATTCGTTTTAATGAAGGGGACATCGGTATTTATGACATTTGAAATACCTACTCGTATACATAATAATCAGTTTGCTACGTTCAAAGGTCCTTTAGCGTATTTCATTCACAGGCTATCAAATTTGTGATGTATAGTGTAGCGATTAAACGAAGGGTTTAGGTAGCTTTACATAAAACGAATGTCGGACATGATAATACTGACCTTAATATTAAACCATATAAATCGTCTGCGATAACATTTGAAGAGCAAATTAAATAGCTACACCTCTATTTGTCCTATTTGTAATAATATGTTTATTGATTATTACTAAGTTTGGTGGTCTGTGGATATGTATATCATCGACTAATCAGAAATCGTCTGGTCTACTAGGAGATCTGTGTCAAGGATAATAGAGTGGGTCGCATTCTAAATCTTTAAACAGTATTGATCCGCGATGTTAATAATAAAATGAAAAGGCAATATAATTTTTATTAATGAGCCCAATATAATACTTAAGTTTTGAATATAATTTTGATAGGAAATTAGGTGGACCTCTGGCTTAGTAGTCTTGATCTCTACAGAAAAGATCTACAGATTAGGTTTAATAACTTACATTACTCTGTCTTCTACAAAAATATATTACTGATAAAATATAAAGTTAGTGACCTCAAAATCGTATGCCCACCAGAGCAATATTATAATTATTGTCCTCTACTGGTCAGACGAAATGATAAGATCTCACGGAATATTGACTCAGATAATGTGACTCAGATAAGGTAGTCGTTTACAATACCGAATGATGGCCAACTGAGGCTTAGCCTTGTCCAAAAATCTAAATTATAGACAGAGTTCTAAACCGAGTAATATAGAACGTAATGTATTTGTGTCAGTATATATATATATACATGTATATGAGTATGTGTGTGTATGTATGTGTATGTATATGTATGTATATATATGTGTATGTATAAATATATGTATGTGTGTGTATATGTATGTATATGTTTTTTTTCTGTATAAAGCTTCTTTCTATTGATGATGTTACCTCAGTGCTCCACCTACCTTACAAGATAGACTGGAAGAGAATGCCTTGGGCATTAAGTCCGCCAATATACAAATGTGCATGAAGTTTTAAATAAATAAAAAAAATAAAAATAAACCTTCTTGTTGGTTCATTGGGCTGTACTAAAAACTCCAGTGTCTGTACAAATGTATGATAAAAAGCTTACGTTCTGGTATCAAAAATTACTGTATTATAGATGCAAATTAACCTTGACATTTGACAAAGACGTTACTACAATATAACAGCGAACAACCTGTTTATATGAAAATCAAATCGATTGTAGTTTTCATTTTTTTGTTCTAGACATATTGTCAATGTGTGTCCGACTGCATTTGTGCAAACCTTGAGGTCGTTGAATTTGCTGTTATATATATATGAGCCAATATTGAATCACTTTGCCGTTGAATATAATTTGACATTATTACTACCATGATAGTCATAGCCAGAAATCAAATTTTCAAGCAAAAATTTCTATTTACAGATCTGTTACATCCAAGACTTCGTTTTTGATGAGTTTGGAGTAGGAGAGAAGAATGCAAAAGAACCGCCTTTTTTATTCTTTCTATCGTCGTTGTATCATTCAGGTAAAAACTACCTATTTCCGAGAATGACAGTACTACGTAGCTTTATTTTTACGTAATACGTTGACTTAAACAGCTGCGTTGATGTGTTAATTGATAGCAAGTCACACGCTCGGTCACGACAGACAGGCATGATCTGTCTAAACAGATTAACACTGTCTTGGATATGCATTCGACTTGATAATAAACATTTTTTGTAAATTATTTTTCTAATATGCACACGGAACAGCTTAATTTTATTTTCATGAATTCGTAAGGCCTCTTCAAATTGCCATAAAAAATTTGCTACTTTATGTTTTGAAATTTGGAATGTTTGTTCTTCTTCTTTTGATGATATGGCAATCAGCCGGATCAGCTATTTCTGCCAATGTCAAGTATTTCAAGTCTTCAATTCTAAGTCTTCGAGTCTTCAAGTCTTCGTCGTGATGGAATTAATGATAAAAAAATATAAAAAACGTGGATGACATGAAATGGGGACCGTCTTTCGCAAAAACAAAAAAAAAACAGCAATGTTTGTTTTTGTGTGATAATTAAATTTTGGCGCGCAAATAATTTTTACAGGTGGCATATTTGTAAACGTCATGTCACGTCACGATTCGCGCCTCATGTCGGTTGATTTACATCAGAAGAGCGAAGGCTTTGGGAGATCGTTTATTGTTTTTGCGAAAGTCGGCCCCCATTTCATGTCATCCACATTTTTTATGTTTTTTATCATAAATTCCATCACGACGAAGACTTGAAAACTCGAAGACTTCGAATTGAAGACTTTAAATACTTGCATTGCCAGAAATAGCTGATCCGGCTGGTTCCCATATCATCAAAAGAAGAAGAAGAGCAAAGGCTCTTTCTGTTAAATTCTTTTAGTATAAACAGACAGACCATTATTTCGTTGTTCTGTCTGCGCTCTAAAAGATTCTATAGAATATTCTAAGAATGCTCGCTCGATTCGTGAGAATTATAGTTCTTGGTACTCATTCTTGCTCTTTGTTCGTTTAGTATAAACCACCCTTTAAGTCAAAATCTCCATATCACAATACTTAGAATTAAAAGTAATCTCTTTAAATTGGAAAAAAAGAAAGCCCATTGTACTCCACCGAATGAGTATCTATTGTGTCGTTTACTGTGATGTCTATAGATTTGTCAACATTAATAAATCGGGATTGTTCGATTACTGCAAGCATTCGGTTACCTTTATGTTTACAAGTGTACCACACACAACATGACAGCGTGCTGTTACGTACTGGACTGGTTAACTGTTAGTCTTTATTACAATTTCGATTGTTATTAATTAATGTGTGATAGGCACACTGTTAAGTAAAATCTGTATCATAAGAGATTTACATCAAGAGAGATAAATAGATTCAGGTCTAAAACAAGATTTGTGTAGATTCAATTACAAAGCCTGATTTGTATCGATTTTAAGGCAATATTATGGTAAATGTAACCGCTCATGGATTCATAGGTGAGATGCAGCTTTTTGAGTGTCTGCTTTTCAGAATTGAGAGATGGGATCTCTGGGCTATCGGAGCAGTACGGAGATTCGTTCGGGGCAATTGACCACCTACCCGGCTAAAATGGCATCCTTTGTTTATTATACTTATGATATTGAATAAAAATTTATTGAGTGGGTATCTTGTGATAAATTATGATCATTGATAACCCTTTTCAAAGATTCCCTTAACTATATTTTTTTATTGACTTCAGTAGAATATTATCTTTGAAGTGCTTAAGATGTGTCAAAGTAGCTTACTCTGTGATGCTAAATAGTGCCTGGACCAATGAGGTTATGGAGATCGACAGTGAAAGCAGTGGAAGTTGGTTTCAAGAACGAGGCTTTTGACGCCAATATGGAGCAGTAGGCATCTCGTGACCAAGAATATCCAATATTTTAGATATAGAACGTATCGTAGACGTTATTGCCAGCAAAATCCACGTAAACAATGATCGTGTGGAGATAAAACAGCTCACACTAAATTTAGCCAACTAACGAACATAAAAAGTGTATTAACTCTTCAACCAAGTAAAATTAGCATGAATCACTGCGATAAGGATGTGTGCCCTACAAATAATTATAGGATTTCCCCGATGTAGGTATTAAACGCCCAAGCGCGACGAGCGCGTGGCATGACGCAATATGCGCGTACGCGGCGTCATCGTACCCGGCCAGATCGCCGTGCTGCCACGCATTCCCTTACACGCAACTTCGTAGGATACTTCATTCTGATAATCAATGTCCTTTATATAAATATTTTGCTTTGACACTGATTCGCTTGGATATTCGAAACAGTTATTATAAATTTCCTTTACCGAGATCTTCAATATAACATTACGCTCTGACGTTCTTATTATAGACAGACCAAGACAGACTTATAAGTCGCGTTGTCTAATTGACGGACTTTCGCTTGTCTTAAAATATTTTAACGTAAGGCAAATTTTGTTTCGCGAACCACTTTCTATTTAGAGAATTTAGGTTTATTGCGCAGTGAAGTTATTTTATTATAATGAATAATAAGACGCAAGCAAGATTTCATCTATCTCCGGCTAAAGTGCAAAGTCTATTTATTTGTTTAAATAAAAACATTTCATTTATTGACACTGCGTCAATGTGTTCTGTTTTTTTTTAATAACAATGAGCTAATCAATGTTGTGAAAGATACAAAGAGAATATGAATTGTGTTGTGATCGTTGTACTACTTCTTAGCTTGTGGAGAGATTATGTTTACCTATTGTACTCCAGTGATTGTGTAATGCGCGGTTTTGAGAGAATATATGCTCTCGGGTGATTTCTTCTTTGGCTCAAGTCATTGTTAGATTTCAAAATCGGGAGGACAATAGGTCTTCATAGGACAATATGAATTTCCGAGTTAGATACGGACCTTCCTGTTTTTTTTCTGTTTTGGTTTTTACGATCAAGCCGATTTCGAAGCTTTTTCTGATAGCTATTATGCTAACCAGAATCCAGGATATACTTTTAAAGATATAATAACTATTCTATTAGATTTTTCCTGAAATCTACGACCCTTATCATAAGGTTGAATATAATACATTCACACGAAAGAAAATAATAAGTGAATTTGTAATCAGCATGATGTAATATGTATATAATTTTAATAAAATAGCATTATACATAAAGTGACTGATATGCGAGTACTGATAACAACTTTGTTCAGTTTATACATACATATTATATGCATGTATGTGCCTATTTACAGGATATGCCCCGCGGGAATTCCATTATAAAATCTATATTCGTTATATCGGCTATTTGTTGGGATTATATAATTTAATCATCAACAACACACAACGTCACACTTGCTGGGCTCGGGTCCATTCTCAGGAGAGGATTAAGGCCGCAAGTTCGCGGGTTGGTTACTAGCAACACAACATTGTGGCTACGTAACCTTGCCGTTGGATGTTTCAAAGCCGCCCAAAGGACTCCAACTAAGCTTCATGACTCTTATCCTATGATAACTAATGGGACCGACCGTTTAACGCGACCTCCGAATCACGGAGACGCTCATGGTATCGTGCCACCAGCGGTTACCTATCCAGGTAAATGCTGGTGGTACGAGTGATTGTTTCTAATCACCGAGTGCAACTGGGCTATAAGCGCCTCGAATAATTAAATATTTAACTATTGTAAAGTACAAACTGCACACTGTAGGGTACTTTTGTATGTAAATAGATAAATAAATAAATAAATATTTCCGACATCTAACACACAACGCCATCTAGTCCCAAACTAAGCAGAGCTTGTATTATGGGTACTAGACAACTGATATAATACTTATATACTCTTTTTTTTGTAAATACATACATATCATACATAAAAAACACCCAAACTCCGAAACAAATATTTGCAGATCATACAAACATTTGATCCGACCCGGGAATCGAACCCGAGACCTCAGGAACAGCAGTCGCATACGCTACCGCTACGCTAATTCATATTGTTCTTCGCCTCCATTTTAAAACCATATCTGTTTCGATATCCGAGTGACGTCACACGGTCTGTATAAATTATGATTTCTTTTATGGCATATATAAAAGATAAAACGGCAAACAAACAAACTGTTAATATATGAGTAAGATTTTACAAATCTTTGGATGGCTGAGTGAGAATGTGACCACAGACAGTGCAATCTGGCCTCAAAATGGCCATCAAAGAACGCAAAGGTTGAAGTATTAGGATACTCAATTTATATATGTTCATCAATCATCATCAACAGCCTTTAAGGACATAATAATAAGGACATAGGTATCTTTTTAGAAAGGAGTTTTGGCCTATTACACCACTCTGGCCCGACGGGTTGGTATAGGGATTGTTTCAAGGTTTCCTTCTCTTTGCAGTGATGTTGTCCTGTAGTATTCTCCCTGAGTCGCCTCATACGACACCCATGGGTTGAATAGGGGTGGTGACTCTCCGTATCCTTAATTCGTCAACCGTCACGGATTTATGTTAAATACTGATAAGACAAAATTATTTTCGTCGGAAAATCATTCTATCTTTATCCTTATTTTCCAATCTCTCTGGAAGTATTTTTTTAGAATCGAATGATTCTTTTAGTGTTGGCTAGCCTGTTTATCAAACAAGGCTATGTAACATCACGGTTTGACTGATAGTCGAGAATAAATAAGATATTTTTCATTAAAAAAATCTCTGCTTTTTGAGTCGCAAACGGAGTTATGCAGGATAGCTAGTAAAATGTATACCTATGATGTGACAAACCATGAAGACTTTGATGATAAATTGCTGTCAATCTATTTGCTTTGGTGTTTGTATATAAATAAATATATGTATGCGACTGCTGTGCTTGAGATATCGGGTTCGATTTCCGGGTCGGACCAAATGTTTGTATGATCTGCAAATATTTATTTCAGAGTCTAGATGTTTTCTATGTGTATTATGAATTCAAAAAGAGCAAGTATATATGTATTTATATCAGTTGTCTTATACCCATAATACAAGCTCTGCTTAGTTTGGGACTAGATAGCCTTGTGTGTTAAATGTCGAAAAATATTTATTTCTATGACAACGCCACTAGGCATATATATATATATATATACTTATAGGTCTGTATTACTGACTTAGAAGAGTGTACTAAACCATTTTTAAGTAGTCAATTTTTTCTACAAACCCGATCAATAATTAGCTGTAGTTATAACAAAAAAGACCTAAGTGTAACCTTATTTAGGTTTAAATTCAAATGTGAATAACCTAAGTATAGTACACAACTACCTTCACAGGCAGTATAGGTATTACTAATACACCTCCCGGCGTGTAGGTAGGGCATGAATGAGCCTTGGCTTTCATCGACACTTAATATAATAAACCACAGAAAATGTTTCGCTTAGCAGGAAATATACCTCATATTGGTATTAGTACTTTTCAAATACTAATATTCAAAACAATAAACATCTTTTTTTTTCTCTAACGATCAAGTTCTAGGAAATTCCTTAATGGAATGTTTTCTGTAAACTTAACTGGTTATATGTTCGTCACTGAGTTTTATGACTAATAGTTATGACTCAATAACGTTTAAATCATTGATGTTTTTGAATTGTTTCGTTGTTTACTAATGCAACATAACTAAACCATTGGTGGATTACTTAATCTTCATAGTGAGTCAAATTGTTGTCTGTTCGTCGTGAGACTTTGTAGAACATTCTCTTTCTGTTTTCGTTGTATTTATATCTTAATGCAAGGTATATAAAAAAACTATATCGACGTGAAGATGAGTCATTAAAAAGATATATAATAAATTCTCAAGTTCAATTCAGGTATCCTGTTTTTTTATTAAAAGAATTAATTGTCTCTTTTTTTCTAGTTTTATTCGCATTGTTTTACGCTGAGCAGAAATAAACTGAACTGAGGGATGGATAATGAGATAAAAAATGTGTTCTAAGACCGAATATCTTGTAGAGGTTACTCTACAGGTTGTCATTTTTAATTCTACTCTTTGTATTTAAAATCATAGATTAACAAATGCTTGATTATTTTCTTTATCTATGTGTTTTATTCATGAGATTAACCAAAGATATGAACATGAACGTAGAAAAAGTAACACATTGATGATGAAACAAAAGGTAGATAATTATGCATAAGAGATTAAAACATAGCAGTGAAAGTAGCTTTAAAGAAAGGCAATTGAATTTCGCGAATTCGCACAGCAACGACGCACAGCATGAAATCTAGGTTAAAGTACCGTTGATATAGTGTACTATGTAAGTATTATTATCATTATAGATAGATTATCATTATAATTAGATGAGTGACAAAAAGTTTCTAGAGAGTAATAAAACTAATGACATGTTTGAAGGCCACAACGCGTGCCCTTAGCCGTGTTGCCCAGGCAACGCTAAAATACAGTCTTCAAGGTTAACAGTCAAATAGATATAATAAAATTGTAAAAGGTCAATGTAATACATTATAAGAAAAATCCTATATAAAACTAAAAAGTTGCATTGGTCTGGCAACACCAAACCACCACGTGTTTCCCGCTATTCTGATGCCACACGCCGGCGGTAAAAAAAGTGTTCTTACTTGCAGTATTTTTGATTTTTATAATATGTAGTTCCAATACGTTACATAATATGACAATGTCTAAATTAATAATTTACCTTTAATATCCATTCAACAGCACCGCCGTAAGACTCCATATTAAACTGATAAATATTATATAAAACTTTTGAAAGTTGAAGTACGAACAAATAAAAGTGTATTTAGTATCTGGCACCGACCACCAGCTGTCCTAGCTAACCCGAATTTAGAATGCATTTACCTTTGCCAAACATCGGCGGAAGATGATCAGGAAATCCTCGAAGACGTCGCCGGTCGTAACGGTTAACTCTTCCATTTCCAGAGACATTTTATTTAAATATTAAATTGAACTATTAAAATTAAGATCACAGACTATTTCTTCTTTGGAACTATATCAGATCCTATAGCTACAAGTCGAGTGTGCGTACAGCTGGCGCGACCACGAGATACACGTTTAACTCGGCCAACGATATGCCTCACACTGAGCAACCGGCGTAAGCCGCGCGACAATCATTCCGTTTCGTCATTCTGTAGGACAGGACAGAGAACCGCGTGCCACCGGTTTTGATGGTCGTCAAATACCCAGCCCCGATACCAAGTTGCATGTCTTAGTCTTGCGATATCGTTCGCGTAGGCATGAGCAACTGAAAAAGATATATCGACATTTTCAAATACTATCGATAGGTAGATGAAATGTTTTCAAGTGTACATTTAACCAGTCGAAAACCAAATTTCTTGTAACAGACATTAGCCCTTTATTTCAAGTTATATAATACATAATATATGAAGTAAGCTATGTAACTCTAAATAGAAAAATCAATACATACAGGAATGATTGCCGAATTTCATGATTCTATTTAACACTCATTGTTCATATAACTATGTATGTGAAATCAAGGATTGAAATTCTTAATCTGAAAGTACCTACATTGTTGCGTTACGATGGTTTCGTACAACGGTATCTAAGTTTAGCTCCATCAATGTAACAAAAAAATATCTAGATTTAGTGTAACGATATAGTGAGTATACGTACAGTTCACAAGAGTTCAACACTAAAGATTTTAAAATTAAATAAATAGATCGATATCTGTGTAAAAAGTTATCGACGTTTGTCCAAGTCTACGTTGGCGTAATTAAATTTTATGTCGAAGTCGGCGAGAATGCTTGTGCAGTGGTAGGCGTTAAAACAGCTGATAGTAGAGGCGCGTTCAGGTCGAAATACAAGTTCACTGGGGGCTCGCCCCATACGTTTTGCGCTGTGTGATACGACTCTACAAGTAACTGCGAACGTTCCACTTAGTGACTGCCGCGTCATTGTTTAAACAACGTAGGTACTTAGTCGTTTTTCTCTAGGTTGATAATTTAAACCAGAACGAATGTACACCTATATGTGTGTATATTATTTACTCTACGTGTACTAAGTATGACAAACGTGTCATGACGCATTGTCAATACATGAAGTGTATTTTATTTTAATTTTTCATATATACTATACAGGCGTTTTTTTTTCAAGTTGGTATATAAACTACCTTCAAAAAAGAATTGGCCGCTTCGGTTCGTAAAGGACGGCGAGGTAGAGTAACAAGAATAAAGTAATAAAACCTATTAGTAAAACTAATAAAGTATTCAGTAAATTAGACGGTTAAATATAAACGAGTGTCGGGATCTTTTTTGTTTTTGCGAAAGACGGTCCCTATTTCATGTCATCCACATTTTTTATATTTTTTAACATAAATTCCATCACGACGAGGACTTAAAAAATTGAAGACTTGAAATACTTGACATTGGCAGAAATAGCTGTTCCGGCTGATTGCTATATCATCAAAAGAAGAAAAATGAGTGTCAATAAAAGAGATTGTGTCAAATTATTGCCTTTATATAATTATTACCAATATTGAAAGTGGAGTATTATTTATGCTTAGAATCTTGTTATACTGATCAATAGGTAAAAATCTTCTATTGAGAATAGGTATAACAATGGAAACCCTTCTATTGTTATGTTCTATTGTTATAATAGAAGGAAAAACCAAAAAACTAATTGAAAAAATACTATGAAACATGAACAAATAAGCGCAAGACAAAATGCAAAAATAAATACGGTAAAACTTAAAGGATACATTATTGGATGATACTGATGTGCAGTCGTAAACTACATATCACAACTAACTGACCCGGCAAACGTTTTGCAATATATAAAAATGCTGTCAAGAAAAAAAAAATTAGGTGTGGTCAAACTTATCATTTAGTGCTATGAAAAAAAACATGTTGGCTAATTCTCAGACCTACCAGATATGCACACAAAATTTCATAAAAATCGGTCCAGCCGTTTCGAAAGAGTTTGGTAACAAACACCGCGAGAATTTTATATATGTATTAGATTCTGAATAGTTAAAAGTTTAGTTTACTAATATATGTTTTAATATATATCGAGTTTTATGTCCCTTGATTTACGCGTTCTATAAAACATATATAATTACTAGCTGATTTGGCGAACTTCGAACTGCCATATTTTTCATTTATATATATTTTTAAAATTTCTGAACAACTTGCTTTAGTTATAAGTATTCTTTCTTTCAAAAGAATCTTCAGCTGATAATAACAAAACACAACAAAACAAATAGTGAAATAGGTCCAGCCGTCCACGCGTGATGGCGTGACCAAGGGAAATTACATTATGAGAATTACTAACTTCTCGTAATGAAAATTCAATTGCCATCTATTCTCGTAAATGTCGTATAAGATATTCTGTAACTACAATTTGTTTTTTCTTAATATGAGCCTGTCTAACTGACTCTGCTCTGCCTGGTGGAAAGTTTGAGCTGCATCCAATAGGAGTGGTCACCACTCATTGCGAATGGAGACAAAGCATCAATGCAGCATGGTGATCAACACTATGCCGGCACTTATGAATTTGATTATATTGTATTGTGATGGTAACATTAATCGCTGTCCAGCTAGTCATGGTAATACTTTATCACTTTACGAAAATATATTTGCGTGAAGCGCCCTTGTGCAGTTGTTACTCTAACGCCATTCAGTAAGCGCGCAGATTCGTTGAAAGTACCGCCGGCGTCCCTAACACAATTCCGCCCGTGTGCACCGCATACCTTGCACTATGTTATACAGGAAAATACACCCCTGCACCCATGTCTTGCGATGATTAGGTGTCACGCCGTATTCTTCATCCACATTAGGATATCCAAAATCAAGATCTGATCAGATGATAGAAAATATAACGGTTTAAGTTACTGAACGCGCATTTCTAAGTGTTATCTGTTGCACACGCCAAACGTCACACCTGCTTATCGATAATATGTCTACACCTACATAACTCGCACGTGCAAAATTAGTACTTTTTTATAGCTGAGTAATGATTTACATTTACAGGTTTTATTTACGAAACGATGCATTTTTGTTTATAGATAAATCTCCCCTCTCCCTCTTCAAAGCCTCGCTCCCGTTTGTACACGGGGAATAGCAAACGACTGCATGATTTTCTAGAATCACGTGTTTTTTTTTATGTATAAGCTGCCAAAATGACTCTGCCCTGCCTGATGGAAAGCATGAGCAGAATCCAATAGTGGTGGTCACCATCCTCAATGTGAAAAAGAACAATGCAGCATGGGTGTCTAGTCTCCCCACAATCAAGAAAGAGGTCCCGGATTACCGTAATTTTCCGTTCAATTTTCTCGAAGCCCATGGTCAACCTGGTCATACAGAAAACACCCAAATCCCGAAACAAATATTTGCGGATCTCACAAACATTTGATCCGACCCTGGAATCGAACCCGAGACCTCATGCACAGCAGTCGCATATACTACCACCGAGGCAGTCGTTTGTGTAAATATTTTATTATTCTCACTCACATTTCATTTTACATAATTCCTCAAGTGTAGTATTACCCGAGTGAAATTTTTGTTAACAGAATGTATCCTTTTAATAGGCTTCTGTCACTTCAGACCTGTAGGCGTTAGTTTATTAAATATTTCAGGATCTACTTTTAAAACGTGCCTAAAATAAAATTGAAGTAATGATTTGCAAACTGTTAATTATCATAATATATACCCGCAACATTTAGTTTGCACATACTTGAAGAAATTTAAAAGCGATACTGCAGATATATTAAAACAACAGGATGCGTACAAAAGTGGTAGAAGGCTCAAATCTTTGACGAGTACTAAGACGTTGGGTTTAAGCTCGTTATGAGAAGACGTAAGTCACTTTGTCCGCTGTTGAAGAATGGAAATGAATTCATTTTTAAAACCTACGTACATTAGACATCACTCGTAGCAAAATTATAAACTTAAATAATAATAATAATAACAAATATTTCGGACATCTAACACACAACGCCATCTAGTCCCAAACTAAGCAGAGCTTGTATTATGGGTACTAGACAACTGATATCAATACATAAATACTTTTTTTTTGTAAATACATACATATTATACATAGAATACATCCAAACTCCGAAACAAATAATTGCAGATCATACAAACATTTGGTCCGACCCAGGATTCGAACCCGAGACCTCATGAACAGCAGTCGCATACGCTACTACTGCACCACCGAGGCAGTCTTAGCTTAGAAAGTATTACAAGTAGACACATCACAGACGTTTATCTAGTGATTAACATTGACCAAAGACTCTCTCTAATGCTTAACACACATGAATGCACTGCCTGCCTGTAAGCTGAAAGTATGTTATTTCTTAAGGCTTAAGTTCCGCTGAAGATTGTATTGCATTAATGGCTTTACAAATAGTCTAATAGAAAAACCGGATAGTCAAAAAGAAAAAATAATACAGTAACGATAAAAGTTTCAATTGAGAAAAGCATTAAACATTGAGATAAGGTTCGATTACACCTTTGTCTACATCGATAGATAATTTACTTCTCGCAACATTAGAAACATGACAATATTAGCTGAGAAAGACATCGTTGTAGCACTCGTCTTTCAACTTGTTCACTTAAAAAAAATATTATACGCAAATATGGTTAAGGCCATCTTCTGAATGATGTGTTTAAGACATAGTTAAAAAACATAAACAAATATTTTTATGCAGCGTCATACAAGAACTTTAAACGGTGTCCAAAATTAGATTTATATTTATAAAACCTGTCTCTTAGCTAATAGCTGACTGAGAATCACAAAATAAGTAGGAAGAAAATAATTGGCGCAGTGACAAAACAGCACAAGGTTGAAAACTAATGAAATTTTGACGTAAGCTGTGGTTTACTGTTTTTTTTCAGTTTACACCACTGACGACGCTTACAGTAAATGTTTACGATTGCTGATTGCTGAGAAATTTCTTTCATGTTATGAATACACTATGTCTGAATGTGGTACATCTCTTAGCATCTGTTTAGGACTTATTTTAAGATGACTAGTACTTGGGAGCAGCAACGGACATCAGCCATTGATCAACTTCCACAATTGCCATAGACGAAATAAAACAAAATTTTCTAAAGGAAAGAAAGTACGAAGCCTGTGCCGTGACTATGGATATTCTCCATAAAGGCTTACTATTTTAAGACTTCTTACGAGAAATGATAAGAAATTTGCAGATCAGCCTGATTTTTTTTTCTGAGAGAGTGCAATGTCTAAGTAAGTACCTAAAATAGAAAATAATAGAATTCCTCATTTTAAAAGTAAATAAAAAATCATGAAAACATTAAAAGTGGTGATGTTTCTAAAATTAAAAAAAAATGACGGGTGTACATATCTTGTAAGCGGGTGACCTAAGCCGACTACCTAAAAACATTTTATATCCATCCTGCCTGGACCTGTGTCTATGTATCTCTCTATCACGGCATGTTTAAACATATTTATGGTTTCAAAAATAGATAAAATGTTAATTAATTTCAGCTCAATCAGTGCATTTTTGTTTTATAGCATTCATAATCCAATTTTCATATATATATATATATATATATATATATATATATATATATATATATATATATATATATATATATATATATATATATATATATATATATATATATATATATATATATATATATATATATATATATATATATATATATATATATATATATATATATATATATATATATATATATATATATATATATATATATATATATATATATATATATATATATATATATATATATATATATATATATATATATATATATATATATATATATATATATATATATATATATATATATATATATATATATATATATATATATATATATATATATATATATATATATATATATATATATATATATATATATATATATATATATATATATATATATATATATATATATATATATATATATATATATATATATATATATATATATATATATATATATATATATATATATATATATATATATATATATATATATATATATATATATATATATATATATATATATATATATATATATATATATATATATATATATATATGTACACTCAAATTTATACCGATTTGACAGCGGACAAATTGATTACATGTTGGATAAAAACCCTATAAATAGAATGACATACTATCGGAAACGGTGATATACACATTCTCCAAGCGCAAAAAAAAAGAGTTTGTAATCGCCAAAAAACAAATTTATTACACGATTAAACAACAATTTTATGATGTTTTCATTTTTTTTTGTGCTCTGACATTTAGCTCCGCGGCAAACTTTATGACTGTAGGTCAATGAAAAGTACCATTATATATGAATTTCTTAGTTAATATATGAATCATTCGATGACTTTTATTGAGTGGCTTGAATTCTTTACAGTTAAAAGATATTCAATTAATCTAGATACTTTGAGGTGCTTAGAGAAAAAGGGTCTAGAGGCGAACTTCAAAAAATAGTTAGCGCTTTACAAATTAATTCTTGAGTATGTATTATTTCTGAAGTACATTTGGTTGTGCTTTAATATAAACCTTATTATCTAACCTACATATTATAAAACATGTACGCGCGTCTGTCTGTCTATTTGATAGCTATAAATAATGGTTGTAAAACAGGAAAGAAAATCCCGGGGATTTGATTGGAAAATTCATGGGAAGAAATGCCTTCTAATAACTCAGGACGTTTTTAATTATCACCTGTAGTGTACCTTTTCATGGGTATTTTCTGTGTAACAGTCTAACATTACATCATCAAAATAATTTTAAGCCTGTCATCACAATTTAGATTGAATCAGTATGACTCGACAATTATATTTGGCGAGAAGAATTTAGAATTTGGGAATTTCGGAGAAAACTGCATGAATATCCTCATGTGCTCATAACGATAGATTTATTTTAATATCCTCATGTTCTCATAACGATAGATTTATTTTGTCTCTATGTGTTGTATTTATTTCATTATGTTATAGCAGAAATGAGGTGTTCATAACCTCTTTTCTTTTTTTATCTTTATATTTTCACAAGTATAATTATACATTTTGGAGCACTGTTGCCAAAATATCAGAGTATATTTATCTGCTAGTATGTACTGCATATTTAAGTGTTCACGAAAGACGTTTCTTCATTTATTTAGAATGTATTCTATACGCATGTTAGCATCTACGATTGTTTTTCTATTTTATAGATAATCCTCGTGTCCTGCTCCGAAACCATCGAACCGATTTTCACGTTTTTAAATGTGTGTTTCGCTGGCATGCCTAAGATAGGAACATCACGTTTAGACGCATAGCAGCCGAGTATGATTGAAAAGAGATGCAGACGAAATTATGAGGTTCAGCTGGTCACCTATTTTAACTGGAAGATAATGACATGTGTCTTTAGTTCTGCCCCGTATCTACACTAATATTATAAAGAGGTAACGCTCCTAACTTTGTTTGTATGGTTGTGGAGGTTATTTTTGGAAGTACTGATCCGATCCTGAAAAGATTTTTACTAACAGAAAGCGACACTATTGAGGAGTGGCATAGGTTATATTTTACTATGATTGAACAAAAATTTCAGTTAAAAATAATAGTACTTGTAAATCAAGTCGAAGAAAAGAGCGGCTAATTGCAACGAAGTGGGCACGGGTTGGCTAATAAAGTAATATACGACCATTGTTATAAATGAAAAAAGAAAACTCTAATGACATGTGCCAATATTAATGTATTTTATAAAGTCATCAGTAAATTGCTTTATCTATTGACCAAATAATTGGAATGTGAACTTTTAAATAATCTATTAACGTAAGTCATGTTTTTGATAATGTTTTGAAAAATAAAGTTAATAACTTTTAAACTCTGCGTTTCATTATATAAAGCCTCAGGCTGCATAAGGATGCCCACTGCCAGGACAGGTTACACTGGCAGTGGTCAGCCTGTGACCACGGCCGGTGCAATCTAGTCAAAACGTAAGGCAAATCAGAGGGTATGTAATACCTTTGTATGAATGATCGCGTTAAAGCCCGTGAAAATAATTATTATAATAAATAAGTTCTTAATTGATCCTTACAACTTTCATCAGTGTCTTTTTTCAATCATGCTTGGCTCCTGTTGGTGAAAGGGTCATGTTAACCATTCTATCTTAGGCAAACCAGCATTATACACATAGTATATAGATATAGCAAATACATATGATATACAGTATATATAGTTTTGGAGTTCATCGTGAGCAAAAACATATCACGAGAGTTACAGATCCACAATAGATTATTTACAATTTAAACACCAATGTCTTTGCACCTATTTACATACAGCATTTCTACACTATCCCAAGGTTAACAGGTACAGAATGCCCTAGACGCTATGTCCGCTTAGACAAAAACGTGCTTGTATTTTTTTATACAAATAAATTAATTAACTGTTAGTTATATGTCTTTGTGTTTGAAAAACCCGAATGCACAACGATCAGAGGTAAAAGTAAGCTTTACGATTTGTTTTTATTAAATATGGTTTGTAATGCGGAAAAGACTGGAATTATTGTTCACCGTTTTCCGCGTACGAACAATAGATATATTATATTGAAATAATTCAATGCACTAGCAAAATTATGTTTATAATCCTCTTAGAAATAACAGCTTTCCTTTATGATAGTTAGAAAATCTTCTTCCAATATCATCATCATCCTTTTGGAGCCTACTGCTGAACATAAGCCTCTCCTATCGCGTGCCACTTTGATCGATTTTGTGCTACCCAGCTCCTGTCAGCCTATTTCCGCAAGTCATCGCTCCACCTGGCCTGTGGTTGTCCTACACTACGTTTGCGGAGACGCCTCCCCAGAACTCTTCTACCCCAGCGGTTGTCAGTTCTGCGGTTAATATAACCAGTCCACTGCCACTTCAGTTTGCTTAACCGGTATATGGTCAACACACTTATAAACAAACACTCAAGAATCGCCATTTTCTAAGACGTTGAGCTACAGCTTACACCTTTCCCCCTTTAATCAAGCTATGCGCGAGGGACTACACACACGTTTATGAAACGGACACCAAGTACATCTAGACACAGCGCAGTTTGAGGATCAGACAAAGTGTTGTATGAAGATCGAACATACAACAGTCAACGCAGTAGAAAACGGCAAGTAGGCCGCTTAAAACACTAAAGCATTCGTGCAGTCAAGTCAATGGGTTTTGTTCTTTTGCATCTTTTTTAGGGTTTACAGCAGTTCCAAATTCAGCACAAGATATCGTCTTGATCTTGACAGGAGTACATTTTAAATGTCCTATATTTTACATTACTTACCTCGGGACCCTTAATCACCATTTATTTAATTCTTCATTAAATTAACTTGTAATCAATATGATATAGCAATTAAGGAATTATATAGCAGCGATTATACATCTAGGGATTCCCGATGGGCAGTCGTTTAATGACTAACGGTAATCCTATAGATTTGTTAGGAAAAGGCGTATTGCGTTAACTATTGTTACTTGTTTGTAGATGCAAGGGTATCAGTCCGGTGGCAAGACGGTATTGGATGAGAAGTCAAATGCCCTAATTTATGTAGGCCCGTTTGTATCGTTTATAGATAATGATTTGTCTGAATTTATATGAAATATATTTCACATTGTCCATGTGATACTTTATAGATATGAAATATATTCGAAACTTATATTTAACCGCAACAACAGGATCTTAGTATATTCGACGCTGCTGTGACCACATTTGAAGCTGCTGTTTCGTGGTCTTTCTTTCTTTTCTTTTTTAAAAAGACAACTCACGAATTATATACATGGATCACACAAAGTATTGTCCATTTGAACCTTCATTTTTCTTTGATTATCAGAGAATATAATGTCAAAGTGAGTAAGGAGGCATATTATTATAAGATTCATTTCCTGTATCTTAAATAAATAAATAAATATTTTCGGACATTTTAACACATAGCGACATCTAGTCCCAAACTAAGCGGAGCTTGTACTATGGGTACTAGACAACTGATATTAATACATATATACTTTTTTTTGTAAATAAATACATATTAGAAAATATCCAGATAAGTGCGAGGCATAACAGCAGAACCACGAAACTACAATGTACCTACTTCTAAGTAGATTTTATTCGTAAAAAAGATGGCACTGAAATGACTGGGTTTCAAAAACAACTAAAGAAAAACAGAAGAATGTCAACTATGACAAATCGGATTAATATAGACTGGCATGTGCCCGAAATTTCCCCTCGCTTGTTTGTCAGTTATCGGGATGAAGAGTAAGCCTATGTCCTTCCTCAAGAATTACGTATCTCCATTCGAAATTTGATAAAAATCGTATCGTAAGCGGTATTGTGCGGGATACCTATTGGAGTGCAAAAAGATTTATATCACATTCATATCAATACGAATTGTGAACTCATAAATTGTGTGAGTACGTTCATAATCTACAGGAG
The DNA here is from genome assembly GCA_003709505.1 of Hyphantria cunea. Classification (NCBI taxonomy): domain Eukaryota; kingdom Metazoa; phylum Arthropoda; class Insecta; order Lepidoptera; family Erebidae; genus Hyphantria; species Hyphantria cunea. The sequence goes on from PKRV01001945.1 coordinate 554,178, forward strand.
ACCAGCGCATACGTTGACCTGCTACAGACGTCAAGGACGGAACAAACAGGTCTATTTAATGACAGTTGAAGTTATACTGGTCAGTGAAATATGGTCACAGAAGAATTTACCACTAGACGATCGTAAGTGTTTTTGATGACACGAGAACTAATATCATACAAAGCCAATCGGGCCAAATCTAAGTGATTAGGGTCTGTCCAGACTACAGAATTTATACATTAATTACACATCAACATCCTTTAACAGTCTAGCTATAGGCCTCTCTTTGAAAAGGAAATTTTGGCCTATCAATACTAACTGACCAGACAGGCTAGTTAAGATTATTATTATTAATTAATTAATGTATAAGCCTGCCAAAGAGATGGCGCCTATTGGGTCTCAAAACCTGCCAGCATGAATGCTTACATTTTAGGTTGGTCTTCGGTGAAAGGGTAGTGGGTAGTACCGACCCGGCCGAGCTAGGCATGTCGTGATTTCATCAGCGACAGTTGTATTTAGACTCCAGAGAATTATATATAGATTTCTGCTATACATGTACTAGGAATCAATAGAAAACGAACGAGATTTCTGAGTTAGAAACCTGAAATATCACAAACTGAAGGTCGAAAAGCTGTCATTCAACTTTTATTACCAGACGTTTAAATGTAGCTGACATTTTGCAAGTAGACACACCCACGAGTCACTTCGCTAAACCAGTTTGTCAACTATTGGCGATAAAACGTTTTTTAAATATTTTGTAAACCGGTTAAAGTTCAGGCAAGGTAGGTACTCGACTTATCTGCACGTTTATTTAACAAAGACAAAGATTTGTGTGAGTATATTCAAGTTGCTCAAAAGCATTCGTTACTAGCTTTTGAGCGGGGATCCGCTTGTTTGTATGTCGGTGGTCGCGGTAAAGAAGGCCATGTCCTTCCTCAACAATCAAAGTACTTAAATTTCATTATAATAGGTGCAGCAGTATAAATCGTTAAAGAGAGACAGACAGATTAACTTTAATTTATAACATTACTATAAATATAATAATGCTAATGTTAGCTTTTATCCTGAACGTTAATCATTTCAGGCACCCCATGTTGTACACTACTGTATACTTTGCATATTTATTTTTGATGATGTAATATTAGTCTAGCTCAAAAATATGAAACATTTATTTAATTTTGTGGTACAAACAAACCAAACTATCAAAGATAATTTGTTTGCCTGTTGTGACGGATAATGTGAAGTGCCACCCCTCCTATTTATCCTGTGGGTATAGAAAAAGCCGATTAAAAGATCAAACTTTGCAGGAAAACGACACTGCAAAAGAAAGAAAAACTTGACACAAACCGAAACCCCCTCGGGCCTTCACCCCACCGGGGTTTGCGGCGGGGCGGTGTGTCGGAATCGAACCGACTAAAATCACACGGTGTGCCACTCTGCGCCTAAGACGGGAGGGATCCGGGAACCACTTTTTTACGGACCCCTTGACATAAACTCTATACCAACTCGTCTAACCAGAATGTTATGTGGCCAGTGTACAGTCCAGGGAGGTATTCCTATATCTCTTTTCTAAGGAGAAGGCTATGTTCAGTAATAGACTGTTGGAGATGTTTCTAAATAAAACAAATAACTTACGTACACTAAACAAGTTTCTAAATATTAGTAAGTTAACAATAATAACTTCAATAAACAGTTATTTCTATATAATTGAATTATCTACTTATGACAAATAATATTTACGAGAATTGCCAGCTGTATAACAACAACAGAAAATATGTTTCGCTGTCCTCTCTCTGCATGTGTGACTGTGTTATCTCTTCGAAATCTATTGTAGGAGGATTGTATTAACGGCAACGGTAAATAGCGGGCATATTTTTTGACATATCTGCATGGTGGAATACTTGAGAAGAATCTAAGAGTAATACCCACCATACTAAATGCGAATGCAGACAACGCGACAAACAAACACTCATTTTAAATAGTTGATTCACCATTGTGTCAATCCTCAACACTTGATTCTAACTGTGAACAGTCGGCTCATCATGTCCTCTGGGAATGTAGTCTTTGGTACAATGAACGTAACATAATACTAAATAGCTTACAAATGACATCTGTATACTATGGACCAATATGCACCTTAGCATGTCCCTCTAATGGGTATACACGGTCACATCAGTAGAGCCATATTTTACGTAAAGTCCGGCTCAAATGTAGGTGAAAGGCTCAAAGAACTCGGATCCGCGTCAACCTTGAACATCACTATCTAATATCTTAAAATGTGAAACAAATACTTCAAATTCTTCAAGGTACTGTGTAGACTGGGAAAATAAACAGTGAAGGTTTGTGTAGTAATTCCTGACTACTGAACTTTCTTGTGTGTAGTGGCCTGACAAAAACAGCAGGAAATAGGAAAATGATCTTAAAGAACAATGTATGTCATTTTTATTCCTGCAGAAGGAATCCTAGTTCTTTTGCGACTTTAACGGTGGGTATATTTATTGCTAAACGGAGTACTGTTCTTAAGGCTGTGTTTCTTCTTCTTCTTTTGATGATATGGCAACCAGCCGGATCAGCTATTTCTGCCAATGTCAAGTATTTCAAGTCTTCAATTCTAAATCTAAGAAATTAATGATAAAAAATATATAAAAACGTGGGTGACATGAAATGGGAACCTTCTTTCGAAATAACAAGAACGATCTCCCAAAGCTGTGTTTACAAATGGGGTTTAAAACTTCCTTGAAAACTTGATCGCAAAAAAGTTGCGGCATCGGGTTTTTAATAATGGTATTTTGGTTTATTTTCTCGCTTTATGCCACTTTCTAAGTAACATTTTTAACGTTTTAATCTTTTGTTCATTTATGTATTCTATAAAATGTATGTTAATATAATCTGCTGTCTCAGAGATCAGATGCATATTATTAGGAAGGATGTTCAGATTTCACTAATAGACAAAATCTCCAACTCATGAATTTTACATAAACATTTGTTTATCATAAATAAATTCCGTATCTTTATTACTTTACCATAACTATCGGTATAATTATAAATGTCATATATTAATGGATATTGCTATTTCCTTGCATATCTCAAAGTTATTCTTGGCACGAATATCTACGTTATTCATAATTCTGCCATATTGAAGTCAGCCAAATGATTATTAATCTTTGCCATTTTATTATGTACCTCTGTGCTTTAAACTGTTTTGAAGATGCTGATATTTCCCAAAATCTGTTAGGAATAAAAGTTTTTATCGTCTTAATTGCCTCTTCTGAGGTCGATGAAGTTTTCAATCTCTTCTGACAATGGAGAAAAATAGAAAGCAAATTAATAAAACCATGGGAGGGTCATACTTTGATACCTATCGGTTGGTTCGACCGAGTGAGACTGGTATAAAGCATTTCACTCAATTTTCACCGGTGTATGGCCCAGAAATGAGGAGTAGGCATTCATAGTGAGCGGCGACAAACTTTTCGCCAAAATGCCAAGAGCAGTTTGATTTTTGAACATTAATGTTTAACTATTGTAAGAGAAGAACCTATATGCAACAGCAAATCTCGGATGATAAAACAGGTATGAGACATAGTAACAACTTGAATAGGACGGGTCAGGAATGTCGGTCTTGTGACCGAAGAAATCGCTTAGCAGAGATGTCTACTGACCAATACCTATAATCCATTCTGGATATTTAAATATGCTACCTGTAAACATCATATCTGTCAGTGCCCCTACCTGCGTGATACGGTTCACTATACCAATCGTAAAAGGTAAGTATGCAAGTATATTAATAAAAATAAACGTGAAGTTAAATATTTTGTTACGTATCGTATCAAGTTCAACAGGCGAATAGAGATAAAATAGTTAATTCTTCTGACAGTAAATAAAGATAAATTAGTGTTCTGGAATATTCTATATTGTTGAATACAAAACTAAGAACAATGTCTTCGGAATATATGGCAGATTTTGCAGAAACATATGAAGAAACGTATTAAGTAAAAAATATTTGCGTGACTCGTGACGTAAAATGTAAAGACAATAATTAACGATACTATATTGTCTGACTGTCTGCCGGTGAGGCGCGTCGGACGCGACGCGCCGCCATTGTGGTGACGTCATATATGGCGGACTGCCAACGAACCGGATTTTACCGGAACGTGGCGGAACGTTGCGAATTAATTATACAAATCGGCGCATGAATGGTTTTCAACGAGACCTGCGCTCGGTAAACCGAACAACTAGTCACGTGATTAAGAACAAAGTGCCAAAGTCCGGCTCTACTTATCTGTGGACTTCCTGCTTTGAACTACTGAACTAAATTTTGTAGGTATTAGTTGAGTCACTGTGATAGCTTGCCCTTAAAATCAAGTTTCTAGACGAAGTAAAGAGTAAAGTCATTCGAGAACTTTCGCAGTTCGAGCCGATACTGCCTCGAAATGTTCATGAACTGATAATGTCAGATATGAGAAAGATATCACAAAGTAACTAATCTTTTATCAAAAAATTCAGTTGCAGAATACATGACTGAATTATGCGACTGGCTCCTAATTTTACTGAGGACTAATTTAACAGTTCAATGGACCCAGGACTTCAGATACAGAAGTTTTTAAGTCGTTCAAGATTAGTTTTTGAAGTATTCTAGAACATTATGGAAAACTTCTGGTTAATCGGATTTTCTCACGACATTGTCCCTTACCGTTAAAGCAAGCCGTAATAAATTTTGTAACGTACATAAACCTTGAAAAATGAAAGGTGGGCGACCGGGAATTGAATTCAAATTAGGAAGTGCGATGCGGTTATACCTAGAACGCTCACCGACATAAATGGTTTTAACTGGGTCATAATTTTTACTATTATTCTTTACGAGTTCGTTGTAAGGTTAATAGTACAGTAACCTGAACTGTAGACGTGTATAATTAAAACGTTTCTTTCAATATGTATTTGCAGTTTGCCTATATCTTCTTTCTTCTTTTTACATTTAATCGTCCCATCGGATTATGAGAGAGAGGGAACAGAGAGTTCACATATTTGTGCACTATAATATCTCCTGCGTAGTTGGCTGGTCTCCGTTGCCGCCGTAGCCGTAATCGGCAGGAAGAACATCATCATCATATCTTTGAAAAGAGTAAAAAGAAACCTTATAGTGATGGCATAAAGTGCACCATCTGACATTACATCTACCATCTGATAACCAAAATTCTCGAACTGGGTGTTCGAGAATTTTGGCCAAATCAAATAGCGAGAGTTTCCTCGGTTTTCTGTTACAGAGTTCCGTCCCGTTTAACAAAATTGTATCCACAGGAAAGCGAGAAGGAAGATGTTGTACATACAATATAAAATATCAATCTATTATAATATTTATATAACAACTAACATACATATCGCCTAAATCTAAATTAGTTAAAACTGTCGCTACAAATGTACTTGAAAGTAATAGAGTATTTTTTATGCAACTTATTTTAATTGAGAAACACGCATACGGCCTCCTAGATGATTTAAGGTCACATATTTGCGATAAGCCCCACCACCCGTGAACGAAGGTCTGACAACCAAGGTTGAGAGTTGCTTGAACAGCGTAAAAATACGATGCTTATTAGATTGCCTATTGTAATCTGTATGTTAGAGATTTATATTGTGTTTTCTTGGGAATTATGATGTAAATTTTTTTTTTGGTCATCTAACACACATCGACATCTAGTCTCAAACTAAGCAGAGCTTGTATTATGGGTACTATCTATATATATCTTGTAAATACTCAAATTATACATAGAAAATACCCAAACTCCGTAACAAATGTTTGCAAATTATGCAAACATATGGTCCGAACCGAGATTGGAACCCGTGACCTCAAGCACAGCAGTCGCATATGCTACTACTGCGCCACCGAGGCAGTCAAACTTTAAGTTAACTTAAAGGTTTTTGAGAAATACTCTTAGTATTTCAGTATCATTGGATAAAGTAGTGCTACTGCTGTTCTATTGTAAACTAATTAACTGACTATTACATAAGAATTTCTTTATGGAATCGAAGGAACTCTTGAATAATGTATTTTTGGTGTATAAAAAATTTGTTATTGTAAACTGTCATCAACTGACCTATAAACATACATTTAATATTGTTATGTATCTCTAGACAGTAACATTCAGAATTATCGTTTTCAAGTTTGGATATAAAGAGGTCATTATTACTAGAATTGTTTTGATAGGCCCTAAAGCTCAACTGGAAAACGGTCGTTCAGCCGGTTAACGGTGGCAGAGGAACACTGACCCGGCGGTTCTAACCTCGCACAGAAAACCAACCTAAAATTACGGCATTAGTGCTTATTTCATTAGTGAGTGCAAGACCGGAAACCCGATGATTATAAGCATCACTAGGCAGCCGTGTTGTGGGTCACCGTGCTGTATTATTGCATTGTCTGCATTCGCAATGAGTATGGTGACAACCACTCTCGGATTCTACGCTTTTCATCAGGAAGATTAGTCACTTTGGAAGGCACATACATTAAAAAATTCTTCCTATTAAGCATACAATCAAAGAAATGAGCTTTGAAGCAGGAAGGATAGTAATTGTAGGAAGAATTAATACAATGTATAGGCCTTGTAACCGTACTACCAACTGTAAAACACGTTCCGGACACTATCACTTACTACTGAAGATCCACAATTGCTTAGCCTTGAATCGTCTTGTAAGTAATCTTAGCAAACTCGATTATTTTCAGTAATTAAAATTATGGTTTGCAATTTTTCGTAACTACTTTTTTTCTACATGCATTTTTCTCGCTAATGTAAATATATTTCTGTATAATTCTTTTGATTTGATTGTGTTGAGAAATCGAGGTGCCTGAACTAATGGAGATTGGCCGTCAGCTCTGCATGTTTCTTTCTTTATTGTCAGATGAAACAGTTCTTCTAAGATCTCTGTCCACTCTCTAATATTTCAGAGCCTCAATTTTCTTCGCCTTCCTTTAAGTTCGTCGGTTATTTTTTCTATCATAATTACGCAAATAATGCGTTACTATGATTGACAGAAAATATGAACCGGGTTTTCCACCCTATCATATATTTATTACTTTTTCATGCTAGATACTAGGGGCGTTGCTCCGCCAAATAGCCAATAATTTTCCTAAACTATAATTATAATAATTTTTCTATTTGGATTTCTATCTGTTCCAAGAAATTTATTCTGATACAACTGATAGTTTTAGAAAAAATAGGAACAAAACCCGCTTTAACATATAATCGTTGCTGCCAAAAAGTAAACTATTGTTTTAGTAGCAATGAGTACCCGATATTCGAAAATAAGTTTATTTGTGATGACTCATGAAAAAAATTATCAGTTACCTGATATCGGTTCAAGATGAACTAATACACATCAATATTAAAATAAATATGATTATGACTGCATTACACGCCCCCAATTATTCATATATATGATTGGTTTAAATAAGTGAAAAAGAGACAAGAGATTTCAACCGCATCTCCTACTTTTTATTCGCAATTATATTTATACTTGGATCATCTACTGGAGATACAAAATGCAGAAGCGTTTGTTACAGAGCTAGTGTTGAAATAACGAAATGAACTGTAATTCATTACGTTAAGGATTAAAATAAACGAGCAGATTATAGTAGTTGCATACGATGTGTGACATATAATATCTCACTTACTATATGGTGGCCAACTGAAATACGCGGGAATCATTTCCAAAAACAATAAGCACGCGTTTTCTTCGCTTCCTGTAACACATTTCCGTCCCTGTTTACGAATCATCTGATCGAAATCTATCGAGAAAACAGTTTGTTTCAGATTTATCGTAATAGTTTATTTTAAAGTATTAGTTTTTTAACTTTTTCTACAAACTTAGTATTCCATATCTCACACAATGATTGTAAAGCATTCTCTTAAATATATATCTACTAGCTGACCTGGTAAACATAGACATACCATAAAATAAATATTTGGATTATGGTCACCTTATCATTTAGGAGTATGAAAAAAGATATTGGCCTATTCTCAGACCTAGGCGATATGCACACAAAACTTCATAAAAATCGGTCCAGTCGTTTGGGAGGAGTTTGGTAAGAAACACCGCGACACGAGAATTTTGTATATAAGATGTATAAATAGTAGTAACGCGAAATGCTGAGTCCGTACGATAACAATTCGCTGAAAGTTACAAGTGTTATCGCTCAATCGACGACAACGATAACAAGTTAGATTGGTGAGCAGTGATAAGGCAACCGTCAACAACGGCATTGTCGTACAATTTGGTCGATGTGAACCAGTTCGGATTATGCATATTACATAGAAACGTTTGATAAACATCGACATTATTTGAGTGATCTACATTAGAATTTGAAATACGTAATTACGTTCTAGCGAACCCGCCAGACCTTTCGTACCGTCTTTGTCTTGCCAGAACTCAGAACGCAGAATTGTTTTATTTAGTTAATTAATATTTGTACAGTATAATTTGAATGAAAGAATAGATAAGTTTATGATTATTTTAAAATGGGTTCAATCGTCAAATTGTGCTATCTATACAAATAAATAAAAATTGGAGTGTCTGTTTGTAATATTCAAATAACCGCTTTTTACTGAATGCATATGAATACATACCAAAATAACATCTTTTACTCTGTTTCTTCCGGCTAATCTCTGGAAGGGCTGATGATCTATAGAGTATCATAGTTTACTTTTTTAGAACTAGCTTCGTCCCGCCACGCTGCCCGCGGTTATAACAACAGACACAGGTATATAACGGTGCTCAGCTAGTTGATAATAAAACTTAACCTTTAACTAGCGTCAAGTAGACTTTCCGCGATCCTGCGTTCTAGTAGCTTTTAATTTTGTGCTAAAACGACCGCAGAAGGAAACAAGACTAAAATATTGCACAACACAGTGAGTAATATCCATATAAAAATTGGACGTAGCCTTTCAGGCTACATGTCCCTACTTTTTTAGTGAAACTGGCAGAAAACGCTAGGAAACGTCAACACCAGACATAAAAAAAAATATCAAAAGAGATGTTGATAGGCCGATATAATTGCTCCATTTACTCCAGTAGCCGCCGCACGAGACGATGACCAATGGTGGTTTTCTACCTTTTATGGATTTGAGCAGCGTTGTAAAAGTAAAAAGTTGTAAAAAGACTGAGAATGTATCTGACATATCCTCCATTTTGTTGATGTGAGTTTTTAACAACCACTCTCTCTTAGTCATGCTGTTCTTTTGATCATGTGTCCTGGAGAAAATCAGTGAACTCAAATAGTCGGAAAAAGAAAAAGCTTATAAAAACCGAAGAACACGTTAGAAACAGAATTATCGATTTAATTGGTATCGAATGTAATAAATAACAAACCGTTCGCCTAACAGTACACAATTTCTAGGCAGTTTTATCTGGTGTTATATATCACGAAACCAATTTCCTCCAGAGCTTCATGCTGATAACAAACATGGCTTAATTAGTTCTTTCAATTAAATGAAGCGGCTGGAAAATTGTCGGACAATTACATTAATGGCAAAGGATGAACGCACTAGACAGACGTCAGTGCACACCACATGTGGGGTGTGACGTCAGGGACTTGGTACAAATTGTGAAACCTCAGAATAATAACTGGTTTGTTACAGTTTTATTTATCTGTGTTGAGAACGCGATTGCTTCGTTGGTCTGGCGGCGGTTGGTAGACAGTTGAAATTTTCAGAGGTGATGTATTTCTTTTGCCGCTATAGATATACTTAAAAACAGAATGATATAAATGTAATAAGTTCAGGTTATATATACATATATATACATATAACCTGAATCTCGGTAACAGCTCCAACGATATAAACGACAACACACGACAACAACGACTACACGGTTGGCCTAGTGGTTTCAGTGGTCGCCACACCACTTCCTACTGCGCAAAGTGTTGTGGGTTCAAATCCTACATGGGACAACACTTTGTGTGATCCATAAAATGTTGTTCTAAGTCTGGGTATACTTTGTGTCCGTTTCATGTATGTTTGTAAAGATCCCCGCGACACAGGAATGTATATTCCTAATGAGGGAGTTGTCTTTAAAAAAAAAAAGAAAGAAAAAGAAAAGATATATTATTCATGAAATTAAGTACACAGAGGGTTTCGGCTAGGATTTATTTTTAGAAGTTACCAAAAAAAAATACCAGTCTAAACTCTGTCATCTAGGTACTATAATATATCAGTTAAGTTAAATATATATAACATACATATGCACAAAATAAACTGAAAAACACAAAATAAACTATGTCTAAACTAGGCTTAACCCACCACGTTTATTTGGTCATGTACCATCCCTAACATAACTAAGAATTCGTTTCAGAAGCTTGTAATCACTATTCATTACACTGTTCTTTGACAGTCAATATTGTAACAACCTTGAATATGTACACAGACAACTACAATACAAAACCAGTATATTTGTACTCGCTGAACAAATTGAAACAAAAGTCACTTGCCTACGAAGTCAATGTACTTGATGATAAATGTTTGTGCAGTTTTGTAGAAATTTCTACACTAGATAATGATACTTAAGTGCGATAGATAACTTAATCAGCGTGCACTTTATTTGTGAACATCGAAAGTAAACAGGTACGTTGTTCCTTCCACGATGTAGTCTGGATACTTGGGTATCCCGATGGAATATACTTTACTGTACACCAATTCTGTATGATACATCCAGTTACTTTTTATATATAGATGTACAGATACAACGTAACCAACGTGCTATATTTACTATAATACTAGCTAATCCGAAAAAACAGTACCGCCAAAAATAAAATTTAGGGTGAAAAAAAAAAATTATCACTTAAGGGTATGAAAAATAGATGTTCGCCGATTCTCTGACCTACCATTTGATAATATAAATCGGTCCAGCTGTTTCGGAGGAGTTTAGTAACAAACACCGCACCACGAGAATTTTATATATAAGATAAAAAATTGAAAGTTAGTGAACGGCTAAACCGGTTCATCGATTTGAATGAAATTTCACATAGACCTACTTGACTGAGAAAGGACATAGGTTATTATTTGCTAGTCCTACTAATATTATAAAGAAAGTTTGTATGGATGGATGTTTGTTACTCTTTCACGTAAAAACTACTTAACGTATTTGAATGAAACTTTACAGTAATATAGCTTTTACATCAGAATAACACATACTGCCATTTGCCGCGATAACCGACATATACGCGGGCGGAGCCGCGGGCATAAACTAGTCAGATATAAAAAGATTTACTTTTATTAATAGTTAAATAATATAATGTACGAGTTACCACGGAGTAACTTACAAAGGTAAAGTAATCGATACATAAAAACAACAAGCAGTGGACTGCGATAGGCTGATGATGATGATGATGATGAACTTACAAAAGTTTTCTAAGACATTCCAAGAACATAGTTTAGGGACGGATGTGGAGTTCGATCTCAAGTTACTATCAAAATTTACAGATAATAAAATAGAACAACATGACACACTTCAGATCACAGCTGTCGTGGGTCACTGCGATATTGAATATCATTAAACTCATTGCACCACTTACGCAATGTAAATTCAATAAGAAATCAAGGTGATTTATACACGTAATATGTGTGTACTTACTTACACGTTTCCTATGATGTCAACACGTGAAGTGAAATAAATTTAGTGAATGAAGGAGTTTGGTATTTGTAATAGTTTTCCTTTATAAGAAGAAAAAATTAATAAAGATATGTATTATTAACTATATCTATAACTTGAAGGTTTAGAAGTTACAGACCAAAAACTGCTAAGCCGGGGATATGGGATAGACTTAGAGAACGCTATAGACTCTTATTAGGTGTCAGGGTGTATTTATCAAAAACTGAAGAATTTTATCAAGTGTTTCGGTAATCAAGAGGGCAGTAAAGCGAATAAGTGAAACGAGCTTTTTCATATCTAGGTTTCGACGTGTAAGTAAATTAGGAGTGCATTTTAATGTTAGATAAATAGCAGTATGTGCGGTAAGGAAACAGTAGCGCGTGCTCGAAATTGCATTTTCTGACTTATTGCCAACTCGATTACCACAGCAGTACATTAATACAAAATTTGATTGATAACATCTACTTTAACGACAGAAAACCTGCAAGTAAAAGCTATCACTACGTAAAATATTATAAACCAAAGTCCTCCCCCGCGTCTGTCTGTTCGCGATATACTCAATACCTACTCCGCGGATTTTTACGCAGTTTTTGTCAATATATAGTGATTCTTGAGGAAGGTTTTCGTATAAAATTTCTATATATTTTTTTAATATATTGGCTTAAATATCATGTTTGTGAAATAAGTCGGAAAAATTTAAGTCGCAAATCTTCTCAGAGTAACATAGGCTATATAATATTTTCCGTAAAGAACCCGGGCAAAACTGAGGCGGGTTGCTAGTTACCTTATAAAATATTAACTCAGAGGCGATCGCTATTCGAACAGTAACATTAGAACGTCAAACGTCTTGTCGAACAAAGGCGTAGTCCTTGAGCAGCGTAGCAACAACGTACGGAACAGTTGTTTTAATGTCATATGACGTCACAAGGCGCGAATTATCATGTATATGTCCACATTAGACATTCCTCTCCCCACCCCCTGCCCGCGGCGTGTCACAGATCGTGAGCGATCTAATTAGTGAAGTAGTTTCTTTTGTCCTGTTCCCTCGAAGTTCTTCTCGTAAACTCCAGGTAGGATAGGATCTGGGCATCACTTTCACCGCGCCACCTGCCACTACAGGTGGGTCACTGTGTTGGGGTGTACTTGGAAGACGTCTCTAAAGAGGTCGAGCGTTTAGCCAGCAACCGATATGCTACTTCGGTTCAAGTCGCAACATCAGTGCGAAACAGACTCACACTAGTCCCTTAGGCCTTGCTGAGTTATCGCATTTCTATGATATAATATAATATTAAATTTCTATAATAAATAAGGTTAGCAGTGATAATCCAAAGGTGGCGTTAAGATAAGATTATAATTAATGGAGTTTAATAAATTCAGCACTCCTGTAAGAATTTACAGTTCGTTTACCCACTTCGCACACGGCGTCGTAGTGTAAGCGTATCGTAACCCGCGCGTACCACGAGAGCTATACGGGCATTAACATTTTCATACAAGCACACGAAGCGATGTTGCAGCGAATCGTAGAAGAAGTTTATTGTCATTACGATGTTTGTAGCATACTGGCGTGAAACACAAGCGTAAAAAGGTAAAATACAAGATTTTTTCTAAACTGATGGTAAATATTATAAAAATGTCTCTTTCCTCATTCGATGTGTCGAATCAAAAACATTACAGGGTTCCGTAGTTTATTATGAAGTTTATTTCAAACATTTTTTTACTGAATCTAGATAATTATTATATGACTATTTTGTGCTTTGTATGTTGTCCAGCTAGTCGCTCTAATTTTCTTAAATTGTATATTATCACTACGTCGGCATATTACGCAAAACTATATTATAAGTTGGACATAGAAAAGGAGAAGGGCTCCTTAATAACACTACTGAACACTGAAATGGAGAATCTTTTCATTTCCTTATAATTCATGTAGTCTATTGTATGTTACCTGATCTGTTTTAAGGGGATTTCCTTCATGTAGATAAATCAAATGCTTATCATGAGTTACATTACAGATACTATGAAATTTTTTAACGTACATATTTGCCACATTAAATGTGATTAAATGGAGCCGACTATGACGTCATCTTCCGGGTTTTATTTATATTTAAATTATCAGATAGTGAGTCAGGTCGTTGTAGAATAATATATATGTGGGCTTGTCACAATCCAACCTTGATATTCAACTTGTATGTTATCATAGCAATGTTATTTATCGATATTCAAAATAAGGTTATGGATCTTGAACTACATGATGCAATATGATATCGAAATCGTTAAAGTGCATTGTAACGGCAATGGTAGATAATTTCGCTTATTTTAGAGGTTGTGGAACAAGTGTCATCAACCTCCAAAGAGCAACAAAGGACGGCGGACCGGATGGGAGAAACCATAGCGCGTTTTCCCGATACAGTCCGTTATTTTTTACGGGGAGATTCCTTAACTCATACACTTTTTATTCTTAGACTCACATACAAAAACACAATGTTTTAAAAAAATAATAATTTAGAGGCGCCCTCTCTTGGTACGACCTGAAACCCTGGATGGACAAGAATTGTTTGTTTAAAGGTATAAAATAAGTAAAACATTCACAATTTCTCTCACACATGAATACATTATTTATCATAACAGTGTAATGCGTAGGCCCATTTGGGCTTATACTTTCACAGAGGGGAACGCCTGCGTATGGCTTCTTTCTACCGTGTTGTTCTGTCTACTTCTAACATTAATCACGCGAGGTGATTAAGCCTGACACTTAACTTTTAATGCGAGATTCAACATTAGTTGATTGATTTTTAAATAGATAATACTCGCTTCTTTTCGCATAGACCGTGTCAAAAGAGCCCATTGTCGCCTTTAATGAAAGTCCTTAAAATATAAGGTAATCTCTGTGACAAAAGGCGAAACCCACAAAGTAACTTTGAACTAGTCCTATATTTCGACATTCTTATACTTTATGTGCCAGTTTTATCACAAACAAGCTGACCTATGCAACCTCATGTCTCCTAATGCCTGTACGCTAAATGCGTAATAATTTTCCCCCGTTTTTGTGACATTGTTCATTAATGTATAAGTAGTGTATATGGTAGTCATTCTTTATTAGTTCTTTAAAATTACACTAATGACAACTGTTATGTGATATAAGTGTATAATGTATAATAATTTGCCCCTTAACGAAACGTCTTGTCCCAATTACTTGATAAAAGTTATCAAAACACTAGGTATATTTCAAATTTCAGTTCAATCGGAAATCGGGAATGTAGATCAAATATAACTTGCAATATTTGACCATAGACAAACACCGGGACAGTTGAAACTAAATAAAAGTTTGTAAAATATGTGTAAGTTTTATAACCCTCTGCATACAACTATAATCGTATACATGGTATATAAACATAGTGAATGGTAATAATAATAATAACATGAAACATCTCCACAATTTTTTTATGGCATAGGAGGCAAACGAGCTGACGTATCGCCTGATGGTAAGCGATTACCGCCGTCCATTGGCACCCGCAACACCAGAGGCGTCACTAGTGCGTAGCCGGCCTTTTAAGGAGTACGCGCTTTTTTTGAAGGTTTGAATGTCGTATTGGTCCGGGAATACCGCAGGCGACAATTCATTCCACAGCTTTGTTGAAGAAAGTTCCTTGAATAGTGCACAGTTGTGGACTGCCAACCATCAAGATGATGGGGATGATATTTCTGTCGCGAAGGACGATGTCGGAAAGAGGCGGCAGGAATCAGCCAAAACAATTCCTCGGAGTACTCCCCGGGTAAATGCGGTAGAAGATGCACAGTGAAGCCACATCTCTAAATTATTATAATCTAAATAATTAGATCCAGAACGAGATCATTGATAAACGTACTTATACATGTATTTCGAAATATCAATATCCAGAGGCAGAACCAAGATCGTGGTCAAAGCACAATTCTTTTTCCTGGGTGTGTTGGTTCGATACCAGCACAATCTCCAGCTAAGCAACCAAAATCACTAGTCACTAAGCCGCTATACACGTTAACTCTCTACGTCTACGTACGTCTCTGCCTTCGGAGATATAATCGAATAGCTAGGTGTAGAGACCGGCACGTAACTTGGACAGACTCGTTAGATGCGCCGAAGTCGTTTTTTAGTTCCTTTTGGTTGACAGAGGGACGCGGGGATTGTCTAGGAGGGGTCCGGACTGGGAGAGGTCCGGATGGCGTTCCCAAACTCCAAAACAAGATTGGCGTTCACAAAGCGGTTCCCGGATCTCTCCCGTCTCAGGCGCAGAGTGACACACCGTGGTTTTATTCGGTTCGATTCCGGCATACCGCCCCGCCGCAAACCCCGGTGGGGTGAAGGCCCGAGGGGGTTTCCACACGAAAAAAAAACAAGGGACTCGGGGATTGTAGTAGCATCGTTCCGAACAAACCATTTGGAGCGTCAATCGTCTTCATTTTGTTTGTTTTCACTTCGATTTTGTTTTGATTGGTTGCAATAAGCGTAGTATGCGCGAAATTACCCCCACTACGCCGAAATCCGGCCACGTTACGTGCCGGCACCTATACATAGAGTGAAAGTTGAATCTGTAAATGCAATAATGCGCATCAGAATAGCAATTATAACGTCTGCTGGGGCAGTATATATACGTCACCCGATCGCAACAACATTCCGTCATCAGTCTCAGTATCTATTACATATGCGTGTGTGTGTGTGTCAGGGTTAGAGTCCATTGATTATAAAATTTTCTGAAGACTTGGCGTGTCGGCTTTGGCTTTCCTTGTTTCATAATGTTGGTGTCAATACCTAAGTATTTCATTTTCTAACATCAATTTGTATAATTTATTTTAAACGTCATCAATATCAACACCCTTTAATATTACTCTCGAAAACGTAGGTTTTAGAAAGTTTTGGTAATGTATGTTGATACGAAGTGTCCGTGCCTACAGGGTTTGTGTTTTTCATCTTTTTCTAGAGCTGTTGCCCTAGTAAGTTAACTCTGTATGACACACCCACGGGATGAATGATGACTCCGTTTTTTTAATTCGTCACCACACGTAACAGTATGTATTTCTTATAAATAGGAGTTGTTTTTTCATTGATACAAACAGTATTAAAATGAAGAATAGGTGAATCCGCAAAGAAATAACTAAATGTAAGTATTTAAATATAACTACATATAATAATAGTCGTTTTTTTGGCAATAAAAAGATATTTGAGAATACTTTTAAAGTAATTTAAAGTAAAACTACGTAAAGAAAATGAACAAATACATCATAAAAATTAAACAAAGTTTATATTCTAATAAAGAGCGGCAACTTTTTAGACGGCAAACGTGGAAATGTTTTGTTACGATAAAAAACACTAATGGACGTTATAATTCTCGAAATTAGCAAAACTTGCAAAAACCTTTGTCTACATCACGAATTACATGCCCTGAGTGACTGACTGATTCATCAACAGAGTTTATGGGATTTCGTGCTGGTTCTCGTTGAAACGATATTTCCAGATTGCGCATTTCGTAAGTGTCTGTGAAGGTCTACTTGAAATAAAATCTTTTTAATTTTGTTAAATGAAATTTTGACAGGTTATGCCTTTAGTGTTGTAAGTACTCACTTAGAAAGGATTTTTGGGAATTTCGCAGCTAATGGGCGAAAGCAAGGAATAAACGAATGTATAGAAGTTCGTTATTTGGGAAACTTAAAACTCCAAATAAGAAACATAATTCGAAATACAGCACAAAAGTGCAAACTCCTCCGCAATTTCATACTCCCCCGTTGGCAGAATTTTCGTAACGAGGGGTACAAAGTTTTTGCTTCACGTAATAATATATTTAAATAGATAGATAAATTACACCGGTACATAGAACAAATGATATTCGACACAAATGGGCCGGCTCGATCGGAGTGATACCACGGCCTCAATGTGAAACAGCGTTTGCGCTGTGTTTCACTGAGTGAGTGAAGATACCGGAGGACCATACCCCAACCTCTCCCACCATCCCCCAAAGGCTGGAAACGTACTGTGACGCCTCTGGGGTTGCGTTTGTTGCGGGTGTCCATAGGCGGCGGTAATCGCTTACCATCAGGTGATACGTCCAGTATTCCATAAAAAAAACCTCATCACAAAATATTTGTCCTGGGTATAAATGAAAGCCATGACCTTCGGCGTCAGTCAGGGTCAATAACCACTATACGAACAGGCCCGTGACCGAATTCATTGAAGAACGTTGATATATGGAGGGCAGAGAGGTTTTATTGAATGGCAATGGTTGCGTAATGCTGACGTAGATTATTGGCGTTCACAATTGCATTGTCTGTTTCCATTAAACGAACGCCTTAGTAACATAACTTGCTTACAGCGGGTTTTTTTG
The DNA here is from genome assembly GCA_003709505.1 of Hyphantria cunea. NCBI lineage: Eukaryota > Metazoa > Arthropoda > Insecta > Lepidoptera > Erebidae > Hyphantria > Hyphantria cunea. The sequence continues at coordinate 572,138 of PKRV01001945.1, forward strand.
CAGTACAAGTTTGCAAAATACTTGTATGGATAAGATTTACTTTAAGCGACCTAAAATGAGAGGTTGTGTAAGAACTTGCGATCTTAAAGTTATTATTTATATATCTTTATTGTATACACAAGATAAACACATAACGAAAGTGTCTGTGTCCTGTGTCGTTCGTGAAGCAAGGACTTCGACAGGCCTCGCTTGACGAATGGAACAGGAGGTACAGAGAGGGCGAAACCGCCTCCGTTACCAAGCTCTTTCTCCCCTGCCTTGCTTAAAAAATGCTTGCTGCATATGGCGTAGTTCGCAAGTTAGAAATCGCTGGCACTACTACCTAGCTGTTCACGGGGCATGGTGGGTTCTCCGAATACTTGACGCTATTCAAGTGTAAGGAGAACCCATCAAGCATTTGTGATCCGAATGCCTGTGAGACTGTCCCCCACCTGATAGTAGAGTGCCCAGTATACAGAAAACAGAAACACGAAATAGATAACAAAATGGACACTGAAGTGTGAATAGCAAACCTAGGCAAAATAATAAGTGGTGAACATAGATATAAATTTTTATAATACTGTACAAAGATAATAAATTCAGTCAATATTAGAAATAAGGCAAATTATGGAACTGATGCAAGGTAATATGATATTATATGTTAATCATCCTAATATATAGTTATATAATAGTCAGTAAGTGTATAGTATTTTATTGTAAATTTAAAAATAGCATATAACTTAATAAACTAGCTCTAAATTGTATAAAAAGTAAGCATAAAGAAGAATTGTAAAAGCGTACTCACAACTCTGAAATAAAAATTATAATCTATAAATAAATAACAATAAATATATATATATAGTTAGAAGTAGGCTCTGAACAAACATAGGAGGTGCTGGTAAACAAAAAAAACTGTAGTATCGAAATGGTGCCCTATAATTTCTACTTTTACAGGACGAGACTACATATAAATTAGTGTATATATCTATATGCCTACTAATAAGTTTGTATCAAACGAAAAAAACCAATAAACAACTGGCCGTCGTGGAAAAATGGCTATTTCATAACAGTACCGGGCTATATTTGAACGAAAACTTCCACAGTAAACAATTACAATATGTTATCAGTAAACATGAATAAGGAACATTATGGCGTCTGTTCGAAGATCAATTAAATGATTAATTTATTGGCGATAATTTCACTTTGTACTCGACTTCGCTAGGGATAAGAGTATCGTTTTACTCAACAGTGAATGCCAAGCCAAAAGAAATGGTAATAGTTTTGGCAGTATATGTTTTTTTTTGTTTGGCCCGGACATAATGACTACTCCGCCTGATGGTAAGCATAAGCAGGATCCAAGACTGGTGGTCACCATACTCATTAAGAATGCAGACAATGCAACAATGCAGCATGGTGACCCTCCTTATGGCAGCCTAGTGATGCTTCTGCATCATGGGTTTCCGGTCTCGTACTCACTAACGAAACACGACAGCACGAACGCTGTTATTTTACGTTGATTTTATGTACGCATCTTTATTGTTCCACCATAGCTACTTTTGAACCGATTTTAATGAATGAGGTATCAATAGAATCGTAATAATGCCCGGTGACAAAGGCTATATAAATTTTATCAAATGTGTTTATCTACTTAGGATTTAGTTTTTAAACCTTTTCATGTTGAGTGATATAAAAATTTTGTTCGGAGTTTTTTTACATGTAGGGGTCGGTCTTTTTACCCGACTGCGCAAAGCAAAGAAGGGTTATGTGTTTAACAGTCTATATATGTATGTTTGTTCCTATGTGGCCTTGTAGAGGCCAAACGCCTTGGCCGATTTTGATGATCCGTACGTCAATCGATTCGTTTTGACCTCGCGAGTGTCACTAAAAACAGTTACAGTAAATAATACTCACTAAAGTAACAACTAGTCGCCATATTATAAAAATGAAAAAAAAAAGAATTCGACGCACCACGTCAAGTGGGGTATTGTTAAATAGGTATTTGAAAATGAATATTAGGTTTCCTTTATCATTTTTCATTTTATAATACCGTTTAGGATATATAACGATTGAAACTGACTAAAAAGTGTTAAATAAAAAGAAAATATTATAAAAACAAAAAACCCGACTGCGTAAAAACAAAACTAAAAAGAATAATATAAGCCTCAGAATTTAAAAGCAGAATAGAAGGATCAACAGTCGGGACCCATTTAAATTTTACGGGGAGCTCCTTGATTAGTCACAAAAATGAATGGGTCTCGACTGTTGATCCTTCTATTTTGCTTTTAAATTCTGAGGCTTAATTTATTCTTTTTAGTTTTGTTTTTACGCAGTCGGGTTTTGTGTTTTTATAATATTTTCTTTTTATTTACTGGTTATAGATATATTTTTCTGACGATCGATACAAGGGTACAAGGCCCTCCACAATATTATTTTTTCTGAACTAGATCAACAAGCCCGTTAAACGTGACGATAGTTGTTTTTCAATAGTCCTTGGAGCGTTACAAACATTTAATAATTTCAAGATCCGTCATAGCACGAAAGTATTTGAAATTCTGGACTTACTCTATTATAACATGCATATGTTACACATTTAAACACTCATGAATATATCTATATTTTGATGATAACTGCATGAAAATCCGTTCCGTGGTTTAAAAAACCTGAGCGAGCAGATAGCGGAAGCTACTTCATTTCATACTATGCAAAGACATACTTTATCTATTGTTGAGTTTTATTAAGTCTTCAAATAAAAATATATTTATTGTGTTATTATCCGTCGTGATATTATATCAGTAGTTGTTGAGGTAGCGACTCCAAACTTAGGACATTGAACGAAGGGGAATATCAAATGTATTTATATAGCTGCACATGTTAAGTGTTGGCTTATTAGTTCGATAAGTTAGTACTGTTTAAATGATTCACCAGATTAATTCACCTAAAGTGTTCTATTAGTTAGTATTACATACTATAAAAAGCAATGAAATGAGATTAATTCACGTAGAATGTCAAGTATTTGTCACACGAATCCGAGGACGGAGCTTAAAATGGTTTTTTAAAGAGGCTCACGAGCCGCAAGACGAGTATTCATGTCTTGCTTTTCAGCAGAGTAACAAGTTTAGTAATACGGTAAAGATTGTAAATATTGATTTTATTGTAAAGGTGTGCTAATGCATATAATACAAGGCTGTATCTTCATAATGTTTTTCATAAATTGCTGACTGTACCTAACATAGGTAGTAGTATAGTTCAAGGTAAAGTCTCGTCATCAAAATACTTTGATAGTCTGCTGCTAGGTCATTTTCTAGACACCCTGTTGCGGCCGGTGGTGTCCTCTAAAGCGGATCGGTGCTCCGCCTCTTACTGCATAGAGCATTGTGAGGAGTGATAGCGTTCTGCCCCGAGGGTGACTCCGATCACCCCGGGATGTACCTCAGCCATGGGGTATGGCAGGGGGTACTCTAGATCCGCCGATGCGTTTCTGGAGCTCCTCCCAACTGTCGAGGTAGTCCGCCGCGGGGTTTAGTAGTTTGAACGGATCTCCGGGAGTCCCATACACGCCCTTTGTCTCTCCAAGTAGAGTATGGGGCGAAAAGCATTTTCCGCGTAAAAAAAAGAAAAAAAAGTCAGTCCTTAGAAATGAGATTTTGTCTTACTATACCCATTATAACCTAGCCAGGTTATAGTGGTTTCCTCGAGTTTCCCTCTCTTCGAGAATCCTTCTCTTTGCGTTGTCATGTAAAATTGCCGATGGTATCGCTATTCCGTAAAAAAATTAAAGCTTTGTACCGACAATGATATTTGAAGAATGTACTTAATTTCAATTAGATATATCGAGTCTGTATATTATTCAATTATCAAATGAACTTATGACTGATTTGCAGAAGAGAATGATTAATCTGTTATGACATAAATAGATAAACATTGTTGTACATTCTCCCGCACTATTTAGTATCTGCAATTGTAATTATCGACAATAAATAACAAATAAACAAAACTTCACAAGAACCATTCACATGGAATTTGCTGCTTTGCTACATTACAATAGACATAAAAACTCAGTGTGGTTACGGATTAAGAACACATAGTCACATAGATTCACAGACACAATGATGAAAACGCAACACGCAGGCCTCGCAGGGTCTTTCTGGGTAGCATTGAGTCGCTAAAAACTAAGTAATACACAAAAATTAACACTCACGGACTTAATCCATGCAACTATCGAGATTATATCGTAGTACGTATATCTCGATGCATGCAACACATAATTATATTTACATTCGGCAGATATTGTTTTTTTTTTATTTTATATTGGAAGGCATGCTTTTCTTTCTTGATTGTATCTCCTCGGGTATTTTATTTAGAGGAGTAGGGATTAAGTAACCGTCTTACTCTTTAACCGTACAAGTTATTAGTTTTCTGCAGTAAATATTTGTTTTATGTACAATAGGGTAGTGGACACCTTAGTTAAATCAGTTACTTTTTGTCGTCTGCCTAAACGATAACATTGTATGAAAAACGTCCTAAGAACTAAGTTGTGACGTCACTGTTTTAGACTACTGAATTGAGCAATCTAATTCAATGTTTGTTTGATTTAAAATTTCTAACAGAAATGACAAGCTTTAATAATTATCTTTTTTGAGATGTTCTGTAATATACGATTTTATATAGGAGACATCGTTAATATGCACGATACAGTCAACTATCCTATTTACCTTATTCATCGCATGGGTGTCGGAAACCTCCTTTCTAAAGAGAGGTCTATGTCTAAAAGTGGACTTAGGCCATGAGAACTCCATGAAATCATATTACAATGTACGTTGAGAAAATATTGAACGGCAACATTTTACAATGTATGGTGTTGCCAGCAAGATTTAAAAATAAATCTGCTTTGTTTACGGGCACGCCGTTCCCCACTAATGGAGCTATTATTGCCTATAATGGATTTTATCAATTAGTCCACTAACAACTCGACTGTTTAATAAGTATTACATATATAATTTATTATTAGGTAAAGATTTTGAGAGAACACAGTCAGTGTTAATATAAGGGCTGATCAGTAAGGTGATCAATCGCTTTGTTAAGCTTCTAAATTCTAAATATGAAAATTTATTTTAAAAAATATCTTATTTTAATATTTTTTTTAAAACCAAAATAGATTGAAAATAGAGAAAAATAACATACAAGTAAGTATTAACACATAAAAAATTATACAAATTAATTTAACATTTAGCGCAAAACCAAATAAAAGATAGAGGAAAGTGAAATAGGTAAAATGTTGTTTTAAAATTCAATTTTGTGTCCTTGCAAAAAAAAACAAAAAAATATATAGTCCGATTACATATTTTTTTTTATAAAATTTATAGACCTTAGATTATTTCAAACCAATCGACACCTCATCATTAAAGTCGGTTTCGAAGTCACTATGTTGGCACCTACATGGGCTGTCAAAAATATTACCCTTCTTTGAGTAGTCGGGTAAAAATAAAAGGTATTTCACATGGGCCAGATCTAACGTAGTGATTCCACAGTCTCTGAGACGGTGCTTTTCATGGAGTGAGTGTAGTAACCGGAGCTGAAACCTTTTCTCCCCACATTCTGTAATGGGTCTCCATTACAGAATATGGAGAGGGCGGGGGGACTCAAAGGAAAACAACCTGCTTGGGACTTGTAATGCCAAATTCTATAGGCGAAGTTAGTCACATTACAAGCAGGAGACCGTTCCCGTATACAATAAAATTGTAGCTAATCTATAAATATAGCATCAAGGTTGCCGGTGAGATATTGATTTAGAGCGCTAAGGCCGCCATTTGTACTTTATAATCAAGTTAACCTTATAATTACATAAGCTGGTGTACAACAAAGATATTTATTATTATTATTATTACATATACAAAATCGACAAACTACGTTTATCTGACTTAAGATTGATCTAGTAATTGGAAAACAAAACAAAATACATATTAATCAATTTATGAAATCTATATATATAAAAGAGGAAGGTGGCTGACTAAGGTACTCAGAGATCAACGCACAGCCCAAACCGCTGAACGTAGAATTCTAAAATGTTTTTTATAAAACGTAAGTGAGCACTAAGAAAGGAATTTTTGGAAATGCCACCCCTAAAGGGGGTAAAATAGGGGGTGAAAGTTTGTATGAAACATTTTGTGCGAGGCACAAGCGGGCAAACGCTAGTTCGTTTATAGTCAGATATGCGCCGTAAAACAAGCAATTTTCTCACCCAAGACGTGTGACGTAGATAGCAAATGTGATTGAAATTTGTACAAAAATAGAATAGAATAGCAAATAAAACGCCCGCACGATAACGTTAAAGGAGTATTGTTACTCAGATAGGTGCGGCTGTTACTCAACATACGACGTTTAAATCATTACTAAACGTACGTTAACTCTTTCTATATCACACACGTTTTGTTATTGAAAGGAATTTCTGAAATAAACACTAAATGTATTTATGTAGCAACACCGCTATGTCACACAAACAAACGCAAGGAATGCTACGTGCGCTATCATACTATAAATGTCATATAAGTAATATTATTTAAAATATTTTGGTTCTTAGATCATGTACGGAAAGTTTGAATCCGCTTAACCATCTTTGGGAGTTACTAACATTTATATATAACAGTAATAAATATTGCTGCACTTCAAAGTTTACAATGGTACCCTTCATAATATTCCTTCAAAGAAGAGTTAAAAATAAATTTGGCTGTTGGCGGGGCTTGCGGATTGAATTCGTACGGCACGACTAACTAGATGTGTATATCATACATGCTGCTAATATAATAAATATTTTGTTAGTTATAAACGAAGCATGGAATTTGTCTATTTACCTGCCAGTACATTTACGACAGCCATAAAAATGTTAATTATAGTTTTTGTTTTCCGTATACTTTTGTGAAAGTGGCTTGGTGGTATTTTTCAAATGTCTTTATGGCTAATAGGAATAGCTGAAACAAGGCTGGCGTTCTAAGCATCTATAAACCTCCCTTTTTAAACTAACTACTTCATTTTAGGACCATTAAAGTCCATTTGCATCGCTGCAACAGGTTTGGATGGTAAGTCAAAAATTTTTCGAAATGTAATTGTTTTAATACATTTGTTTCTGTCAAGTACTTCTGTTAAGCATTCTGTAGATTGATAAATTAAGAAAAAACTACAAAAATGGTTTGAATTACCAATTAATTATTGTATATATAGTGGCAACACCTCTAAGTGTATTAAACAATCGAATTAAACTAAAAGCACGGAAGGTCGAGCGTATCACCGTGGAAATTGTGAAGCACTTAGTCTATAAAACGTGACTGAGTACTCTATATTCGTAATGGTAACACGAGAACTGTCACAAACAAAAAAAAAATACAACAACGATTCTAAAATTGAAATTACAAAACAAATGAAGCATTAAAAAGAATTTGGTTTGTTTCATCTCGCTATTCAAAATTTGCTTTATGTGAAAGTTAATTAAAAAATGAGTCTGTCGTGAGCCCGCTTTCCGACCGACAAATATAATATGTATTTACTCTGATGCACGAATACGGAATAAGTGAATAGTACTACTTCATTAGCGTGTATAATAAAAACTTGTTATTAAATGAAATAAACAAGGTAATTGAAAAAATAAATGAAATAACCTGTGTGATAACGATTGCTTATAATTTATAGGTACATATTAGCTAGGTTTTTTGCGGATTCATTCTCACAATTGAGCCAAATCTAACTACACCTCAACCTCAACTCAAAACTTCTTAAACGTTTCAGGCTGCAGTAAAAACAAAACACTGATTCTAGTGCAGTCGGCTAAATAATAATAATTATTAAAACCCAAATATAGAGATAGAATACACCCAAAACTTCGAAACAAATATTTGCAGATCATACAAACATTTGGTCCGGCCCGGGAATATAATCAAACCCGAGACCTCAGGTACTGCAGTCGCATATACTACCACTGTGACATTGAGATCAAAATAACTATATTGCCATTAGCCTTGACGCCGCAAAAATTCAAGTTAGTGTGACGTCTTTAGAATGGTGTAAATGACGTAGAAAATTCCGTTATATAGCCAGATAGATACAGGTCAAGATAATAAAAGTGTCTGGATACTGTCTTTTCAGTTATCGTTCTGCCTCGTGTTGTTTTGCTCTCAAATGTGTTCACATAAACGTTATCAGATGACAGTTATTACTTTTTTATGGAACAAGGATCAAACGAGTAGTCGTAACGCGTAAAGGGAACTGCTAATGTATTATACATAATTAGTTTTACCATGGGAGAGCCACGAATGCGCCGGCTCAACTGAAATGATACCACAGCCTCACAGAAAACTGGTGTGAAATGGCGCTGAGCTTCACCGAGTGAGTGTGGATACCGACGGCCATTACCACAACCCCTTACCATCACCCAAAGGCCCGAAACGCACTTGTGACACCCTTGGTGCTGCGTTCATGAGCGCTGGTATTTGCTTACCATCAGGTGATATTTCTGCTCGTTTGCCTATTACATAAAAAAATATACTCTTTGGGATATTTTTGATTTATTATATACAAGATCTATAAGTGTACATATGTAATCAAACAATCCTTTTTTTAAGACAATCCTGAGTCAGGAAAATCCTGTGTCGCGGGGGACTTTACAAACATACATGAAACGGACAAAAACAACACCCAGACTCAGAACAATAATTTGTGGATCATACATATCCCAGGTGAGATTTGAACCACCCGTGCAGTTAAATCTTAACTTGTTAAGATGTTCAGTTAGACAAAATATTGCTCGTGTCTTGATTAACAATATAAAAACTAGTTAGTAAATGGAACTATCCATTTTAAGTATCATCATCATCATCATCAGCCTATCGCAGTCCACTGCTGGACATAGGCCTCTCCAATTTCACGCCACTTAGTTCGATCTATGGCTTCTCGCATCCAGCTCCTGCCAGCCGTCTTGCGCAAATTATCGCTCCACCTGGCTTGTGGACGTCCTACACTACGTTTGCCGAGACGCGGTCTCCACTCAAGAACTCGTTTTCCCCAACGGTTATCGGTTCTTCGGCAAATGTGGCCAGCCCACTGCCACTTCAGCTTGCTAATCCTGTGGGCTACATCGATGACCCTGGTTCTTTGTCGGATCACCTCGTTTCTAATGCGATCCCTTAGAGAAACGCCGAGCATATGCTACCTGGTACCATATATGGTACCTACCTACGTGGTATATACCTCTCCATTGCACGCTGAGCGACTTTAAACTTATGGACCAGTCGAACCGTAAGTGTCCACGTTTCGGCTCCGTAAGTCATTACGGGTAGGACGCACGCAGTGAAGACTTTCGTCTTTAGGCACTGTGGGATCGATGATGAGAAGACCCGACGAAGTTTCCCAAACGCTGCCCAACCTAGCTGGATTCTTCTGTTCACTGTATTTTAAGTAAGAATTAATAAAATATGGATTGACTGAGACGCAATACATATATGTACACATATAAGTACAGTTAAGCTATTTGAGAAAACATCAGTCATAATGCAATTTTGTGCGCTTGTTAGCGCCCACCGTTTGAAAAGCGGCATAAACCAGACTAGAGTGGTTTATAGTCAGTTTCTAGAACAACCCTAAGCCACTTATTCGGTTCGATCTGAACCACTTTTGGATATGTATGCAATCGTGAGTCAAGTAATAATAATATAATTTGACAAATCTCACACATATATAACATACTTATTTTAGGTACTTGTCCTTGTGGTGACGGACAAACCATTTAGCCAGCTTAGGTATGTCACCTTTAGAGGTTTTGGCCTAATATATGTATATTATTAGGCCAAAACCTTTGAAGGTGACATACACACACACACAAACAATACATATATATGTATTCAACATTGTTTTATAATACACAATAAACAATTTATAATACACACAAACAAAGACACATTATCATAATATAAATATTATTAATATTTAATATTAATGACATAAATTTATAAATATGTTGAACATCGGACACAATTGGCAACCAGGAAATAATGTTTTTCAGCGTATGTTGTGATTAAAATAAAATATATTAATAGTTATATTCCCGCATAATAATAACAATAGATTAATAAAAGATTAATAAAAATTTTAGAAATAATTGTAATATATAAATTATATAAAATAAGATTCTAAAATTTCAAATAATTAAAATAATTCATCAGGCAGGCATGCAATGCAATCTTATGTGCGGGCGAAAGCCCCCTCCAGAGTTTTCCATATTTCTTTATCATTGGCAATTGCCTGCCAGTTTTTACCAGCTGTTTTTATAACATCGTTTTCCCAACAAGCTGCCGGTGTCCCTCTTCCAATAATCTCTAAATAAATATATTACTGTGACATAAATAGATACCATCTAAGCACAATTTTTCGTAAGACTTGTATGCCAAACATAGTCTGGCCACAAAAGTCTTACGAAAAATACGCAGAACAAATGATCATACTCATTAGACAATGTCCTGTGTGGTAATGGAACCCTCGAGCTTTGACTCGAGAATCAGAGTCATTAACAACTAGGCATACAGCCAGTGACATATAGGTGACGTCGCCAGGCGTCCTCGACATACACGCCATTAGCGCATCCTTGCTAACAAACTATTTTTACAATGTTAGCATAGACACGTCATTGAGTTGAAATCGTAAAATCTGAGTCTAGCCGTGGGTGTGTTTGTATTGTGCACGTTTAGATACACGAGTTTCGTGACGATATGTACTTGTGTATACAAAAGAGAATTAGTAGGCGAGTCGTTTGATCGTAAATGACCCTACGACTCAAGACTTATCCTAGAAACAGGAGAAAGTTAGGGTTTCATTTAGACCTGCGTATAGTCGGCCTATGTCCTTTCTCAAAATTCAAAGCATCTTCATGCTAAATTTCACTGAGCGGTTTAGCCATGAAAACGTAAGAGACAGACAGAGTTACTTACGAATTTATAATATTAATATGGGTCGTCGAGTCGAGCCTCATTAAAAATATGCTTTTAAAGTTAAATATCATGTAAACATCACTATAAAGAACAATCGAGGGCCAGTCACATTAGTATACATTGATCCGTCGTGGTACAAAAGTATATACAATGACGGTTCAAATTACAATGGTTTAGATATTGAAATTTCTAGTAATTATTATCAAGTCATTTGAAGTCTGGTCTCATGTGTGACATTTATGTCAGCTAAGTTAACCTTCCCTTTCACGTTCAAATAGGTTCAGTATTGACGGCCTATGAAATTGCACTCAAAATAATGGTTTAGTTGAATAAATTTTGTCCATTAAGTCGTGTTAAGGTTCATGACCCCGACGGGTTCAATGATAATGACACGCTGAGTGATTCTGTCACATGAGTGAGCGTGATCAGGCGTCACGCGTTATGACACATGGCACATGTGCGGAGGTACATACAAATAATAAATTGAAAGAAGATTGGGGAAGATTTCGGTTCATTGATCGGAATCGACAAATGTTTATATATAATATATACAATTAAAATAATATGATACATAATAATTTGATAAAATTAGAAAACACCTTGAGAATTTGGAAAAAGATTAGGATTTCAGTAAATTTGTAAGCGTGTTATATAAGTATATGAAATTTTAGTAATTTTTAAGGTGAAATTATAAAAAGAGCGAAGTGAGTTAATTATTTTCTTACAAACGCCCTTAGGATAAAAATAAATGTTAAAATAACTAACAATTTAAATAATTACATTTTATTTCTAAAACACACTTTGCTACCTTTAGCGACATACACATTCCAAATATGTGAGCTCATACTTCTTTACAGTACTTATAAACAGGATAAAACTACTAATACCTGGTACAAATCTCATTCTAGGCGAGTTTAGGCATCATCTGTGAATTATGTTTACATCATTTGTCATGTGAACTCAGGGCTATCTTAAAAAAGTTAAATAATTATTAATTAAGTTATCTGTTTTTATTTTGAGTACGTTTAAAGTGAGAATTTCTTTTGCGCGGTGTAGATGCAGAAGCTATTACGTAATTATAACTATCGTATATAGATGGCTCTGAAATTGTGCCATAAATCGATAAGTTATGTACAGGAATTTCTAAAGACTGATTAAATAAAGGATCACGTCTAAGAGAATTCAATAGTTTATATGAATAAATATATAAATGTTCAAATTTATCCTGTTGTTGCAATGAAGGAAGTGAGTAGTGTCTTTTCGAGGAAGCATTTCAATTATTACTTAGTATTTCCTGCAATCGTCTTGTGAGTACACGGTGAAGAAAAAATAGGGAAGCGTGTGTGTTGAGAAAGATGAAAAGAAAGTTATGTTAATAAAACGGGACATACGACTGCCATACACTTATCCATGTTTTGGCGGATTAACAATGCAGAGTGTATGTGCATTCCTAAAGTGTAATAAGAGTCGACTAGAGAGAAAACTACGCAGCATGTTAAAACTGAAACGAGAAGGAAATCTTGAAATAAAACATATACCAATTCACCTAGGATCGTCTAGGTATAGGAATCCAGAGCCTCATTCCTAAGGAGAGTTTAGATTTGATGCCACTGAGAAGGTAAATAACAAAAAGAAATTATTTTCCAGATCACGCCAAAACCACTTGAAGCTTTACGTCACACAAACTTGATAAAAATTCGAGGTGACATTGTAGTTGTTCATTGTTGACATTGTGTCGTAGTATTTCGTTACCTTGACTAATTTCTCAGTAGACATTGAGTGTGTATATCCTTAAAATAAATTACTAGACTAGATTTTATTTTTTAACAACATCATGTTTTTCAAACCCTCAGAATAACATTAAAGACAAAGATGAAGACTCGTAATGACGCTGTTGTTTCTTGCTCACATGTTTTCTATTAGGCAGAGTAGGGTTACTTTGGCACGTTTCTATACAAAAAAAACAAATCCAGTGGTAATATCTTAATCTTGATTACTTAATTTACCGATCTTAACTACAAGCCGATCTTAACTTCGTTTACCACAAACAAATAATTTTGTAATTTCTGGACACAACACTATTGATCATTTTCATCACAAAACTGTGACAAAATCTCTATTCATTCTATATACGTATAGGGATCTATATATCTATATATAGATCGCCATATAAACGTGAAAATAATTATTATATAATATGTATGTTTTTAGAAATATATTAATATGTTTATCTGCAATCTGGTTTTAAGAGTATAGGCTCTGTTTATTTCGGGACTTCTAGGCCGTAAAATGCCGTATATGACAATCTCAGTTACTATTTAATGTACGTATACCTTTAAAGTCATATCGCACACTAATTTAGGCAGCATTACCATTATTGGGTAACTCACCTAGCATATAACGAAAAAGTTAAAAGTATGCAATTATAGTAGTGTAATACTGATGTAGGTATAAAATATTGATGATATACCGACACGTGTGCATCAGTGTCGTCATAATAACATGCCTATTAACACATATAGGGCTGCTTCGCGTATGCTCTGAGCTCGTTGAGGCCTATAAACAATAGGAATGTAAAGTTTTATTGGTTAGTTGTTTGTTTAGCAGTAGTTCCGTAGCGTCTGAACTACTTAACCGATTTAAATGATTGTGATGTCAAAAGAAAGGCTCTGGTGATATAGAGATTTACGGAGTCGGATGTAAAGTTTGTTAAACTTTTTTTTTGTTTTTATAATATTTTATTCTTACAGAAGTTTACGGCTGTCCGAACCCTAACTAGATGGAGCTTGTATTTTCAGAATCACCCAAACACAGAAGAAATCTAAAGAATAATAAGTACAAACGGACAAGCTTATGTAGGAATCGAAACTACAACTTATGGTTTTGCAGTCAGGCTCGGAAGTAAACAGGCCAAAAATGATAATAAGTGTTGGCGTTTCCACGTTGGCTATAAAGAAATTGACGCTGTACCTTGGGCCTTGTTGTGATGTGTTGTGTACTGAAGGCCTCCTCACTTAACAAGCAATTGTCGACAACACCCACTGGGTTATTGACGACTATTATTCACTAACCAAAGGCTGGCGTATTGTATTCAAGGCTGTCACAAAGGGAAACTCAAGTTGTGTAGACAATAATCTGGACATAAAAGAAAAAGAACGGGACCATCTATTAACAATCTCTTAAGTCATAACACAGCAGTTGTCACATGACAGCAGTCATTTCAAATTGTTATAAAACCTACTTTGTTAGACGAACGAAACGAAACGAAAAACAAAAAACTAAAGATTACTATTCATTTCTAATGTTTAATAAAGGTAATAAACTTGTGACACTATCGGTCACTACATTCCTTTCGACGTGAGTGTCATTTCTCTTGACATTGTTTTTTTTTTACAACACGACCCATTTGCACGCACACCAGCAGAATACAGTTGGTCTCCTTAAATTTGTTATGTCACCTTAAAACTAGACAAACAAATGATTGTTATAACTAAGGATGACACAATAAAACATTTGTTTTATTAAAACCAACTCACGTTTCACATCACACAATATGCGGGGCAACCCTAATGTATTTACAGTTGTAAATACGTCGTCATAAGAACATTATCACCTTGTAACACATACGTCAGCTCACACCTCCAACATGGGCTGGATTCTGAACTGAGGAATAAGCAACTATTCGTACTACAGATAACGAATGTAGTGGTAAGTAGATACATAACTAGTTTTACACTATGAAAGACTCGTGGGTCAGTGGTCTCCGAGTCGGTTAACACATTACAAACTCAAGCGATTCGTAGCCCGATCATTCTTTGCATTGGTGACCATTCATGTCTTATCTATTGACCCCCTCCGTACCTTTGTGGGCACGTAAAGTCGTGGAATCGTTACTGTACTAAAACTTCGATGTCACCTAGTACTTTCCTGAGTACTAGGTGATATTGAATGTGCCCCTATTGTACCTATTTTGGTCGTGGAGATTTGAAGGCAGTCGCCCCGTGTAAAAAAATTGAATTTCAGCCTTATCGTGGTAGATAGACTTAAAGCCAATTTTATTTGAGAAAAAGGCTCAAAGGAAAAGAAACGGTCAAAATGTTGAATTTTTAATAGAGTCTCTATAAATATGTTTAAATAAATAGAATAAGGGATTTAAAACATTGATTGGAGAACTTATGACTAACACTTGGGTTTGATTTCGCGACTCATCGTTATTTTGGAGAGTTGAAAAACTATATTTAATAACAAACATTATATATATCTTTTCTTATTAGCATGTGGTAGGTATTTCAGATTATAATTTGCACAGCATGAGCTCATGCTGACTCAGACAAGAATCGAAGGCCAATAAAACTATAGTTTTGTCATCATTCTTATTCTCCGAGTCTTTTGCCAAACAAGGTAAGAATCGGCTCTCAATCTGCTACGAATTCTCGTAGCAGACTGAGAGCTCATGTAACTTGAACTCCACGTATTCAATTACTCCTCGAGTGACCTTCACAACCCAAGAAATAAATAATATCAAAGTTCTATAGATGGACTGCCGACGGAGTTTTTAGAGCCCCAACTACCCGTAAAAATTGCCACAGATGTTCGTTTGGCAACCGGGACCGAAGCGGTGCCGATTAATCGTGGGGATTTGAGGCACATGGTAGGAGTTTCATAATAGGATTATTAACAGTATAACAAAAAAAAAACTACAATTTATGTGAAAAATCGTATCTTATTCTATCAGATCTGTCATGGGTCGATTGTCAGCCATATTTGTATAAATCTACAAGAGGAAGACACAGTCGTCCTCTTGTAGATTTCTAGAAAAATCTCATAAGTTTCTAGAAAAGTTCTGTATTGGTGAGAGAACTATATTACGTGACATTGAACATACGTGAAACAATCGATAAACCGACGTTCGTAATACAACACAGACAATGGCTAAACACGGCTGCCTGGCTGGCGATCGACCTTGACATTTGTGCTTCACTAAACAATGTTAGTTCCAAAACGTGAAACAAACAGTTCCACTTGCATCGCAGTGCCTGTGAGAAACACCACTGCAATACGCACCATCTACTAGTGCAAGTTCCAAAAGACCGGTGGCTAATGTCATAACAAGACACCTCTTGACATTTA
This sequence comes from Hyphantria cunea, assembly GCA_003709505.1. NCBI lineage: Eukaryota > Metazoa > Arthropoda > Insecta > Lepidoptera > Erebidae > Hyphantria > Hyphantria cunea. The sequence continues at coordinate 588,214 of PKRV01001945.1, forward strand.
CTATTGACTCCTGACTATTGATCGTCGCAGATATAAAATCTTTAATATATATATGAAGACGACTTGCGGAAGTCTTTCTTCCACTAAGATATTAGCAAATCTATTAGTGCTTGGTGTAGCTTCTGCGAATAAGAGGACTATTGTTCTTGCCTTGCCCTGATTATCATTTGTTTCATTTTGTATACATCGTTCTCCTTTAGAACCAGGCGGAGGAACCGAACGCTCAAAAACCTTCAATCGACATAGCCATGATCTCATGAAACTAAGAACTTTAAAGGTTCCCACAAACACTTATGATTTTACCCGAAGAGAATAATAGAGATTGCGATCTGCTGACTATAACTTTAAGGTGGTAAGCCTATTGCCGTTAATCGGACACTTTAGGCATTACGTGGAGAAAATTGGGAGTTCGAAATGTAATGGACCATAAACTATAATATAAGTACAAAGCCGGTCCTGTAAGAATAACAAACAGTTGAATAAGATCACTTCCATTACATCGTTCAATTCACCCTCCCTACTTCCGTCGGGCAGTCATCCGTTGCATAAATCGCATTCGATATTGTTTCGTTGGCGCGTAGATGGTAATAACACAACACATGATAACATGTTGCGACATTTTGTGTAATTGAATAATTTACTGCTATGCAAGTATCTCTAGAAAAGTTAAAGGGGTCTGACTTCTAGCGTCAGCCAGCTCGAGTTCTGGGTATGCGAACCTGATCTACGCGAGCTATTATTGCACTCCTCATTCGAGAAAGCAAATCTTTTACTTTCCTTCCACTCTTACTAACTTTTACATTTAGATTAAAATTCCGATTTTCGTATTGAATTTATATCGGAGTGATGACCACAGAAATGAGTGATCACTAAATAGGCTTAGCCCATTTGTTCAGCTTGAGTATATCGCTTATATTCACTACACCCCACCTAAAATTATAATTTCAAAAATTAATCACGTCAAGATCCTTAACTTCTACTTCCCATCGTGCGGAGAGGTGCCACCACATTCCATCATGGTCCAGGTACATCGACGTACGACGTCTTATTAACTGTTATAAATTCGAGAGTTTCGAAATTCTATCTATCTGTTACGCTTTCATAGCTAAAACGCAGCACCGATATCAATGAAATTTGCCATGGAGATACTTCGATTCTTGAGGAACACACACGCTGAAAACCCACGCGGTCGGAGAAGCGGACAAAAGCTCGTGCCAGTACATATGTATTTATAAGCATGATAAAACTTTTTCCTCGTAGAAAAAGAATACAGCTCCACTACAGTTTTAGGTGATGATAATTTAATCGCTTTATTTCAAGGCCGTGTCTGTTTTCATAGAACAAACAACATAACGACTTAGGTAAACATTACCTAATGGCACTTTATATAAAAATATAGGTAGATCCTAAAAGAGGTGCGGTTTCAGGAGTATTGTTATAAAACTATGTTTTCCATTTATGTTATGCGGTGGCACAATTGTACATTACTTTTGACAAAAGAATGGGGTATAAATTATTGGATCAGATGGGTATTTAATGTAACTTTCGGCGAGAGAATGCAATTACATTCTCCTTATTTTTTTAAAGTATATAACGAGCAAATGAGTAGGCCGCCCGTCACCTGATCTATAACTATCATTCTTTCATGCATTTTACGGATTGCTTGACCGCTTTGATAAGGTGGTTCGTTTTCATCGGAATATACAAATATAGATAAGTAAATTCGGGTAAGTATCTAACAAATTAACTTTGTTTCTTTCTTTTTTCTATTTGTATAGGAGAATGGAAGGACTGAGACCTCGGAGTCTCCAAGAGTATGTTTAATTAAAGATACTATTAGAATATTGACATTGAGTCAATTTATCATTGAATGGTATATATGTCAGTGACAATCCGATCACGTCTAACGACACTTGTTATATTACAACTGTCATAACTACGCAATGCACATATCTACGCATCACTTGACACTCGAGAAGAAATCTGCAGTCAGTTTATTAGTGGTCTCTATTAGATAAGTGGTGGAATTTTCTGCAGAGGCCACTCCTCAAATGGTTCATTTTCTCATTAAATCTAATAGGCTGAATAGGTGTGGAAACATCAAGCTTATTGCGAGTTACGGGCAAGGAGCTTTATCTAGATGTTTGTCAGTGTTCGCCAGTTTCAGAATCGAAAAGCGTAATATAATTTGGTTATCCAAAAACCGATACCAGTCCCCTCTGAATTTAGTTAACTTTATACAAGGCAAGTTTTCCCATTATCACCTTCAACTATCACTGTTCGTGTTCTTTAACCCCCGACACAAAAAGAGGGGTGTTATAAATTTGACGTCGATGTTTGTCTGTCTCTCTGTGTCTGTCTGTGGCATCATATCTCTCAAACGGATTGACCTACTTCGATCCGTGTTTTTTTTCATTTGAAAGCCACTTTCCTGGAGGTGATTCTTAGGTATGTTTGATTAATATCGGTCCAGCAGTGTAAGGGTATCAACTCTTTTCCAAAATGATGTAAGGCATTTTGGCCTATAATTACCTACTCGACTAAGTGCTCGCGTAGGGTGTCTTGAAATTTTCGAATCGAATTGACTTGTTATTTCCAGTATTATTTATAGGTTCAACCGGTTTTTATGGTTGCCATAACACAAGCATCCCCTTTTTTTAGCTGAAATCCCCTCGGTGACCACCGAGTGGTGGTTATGTCGGACTCGGACCGACTAAAAACCGCACACTATCTCGGGTACTAGAATCCAGGGAACCAGGCTTACCCTCGGAAGGAGATCCCTTGAACCCCGAAACACAAGCTTCCCCTAATTGGATATCAGACGACCGTGTGTCATTTGTCAAGACACTTTAATTGTCTACGCAAGCATAATTATAGCACTTTACTGAGTTAAATAATCGCTGTACAGAGTAACGTACCTAAGCGATTCAAGTTTATTATTAATTCATATCTTTTATTTGAACCTTTGATTTCTGATAAATGTGTTTTAAAAAGATTTTTGTCTGCTTCGGTTCACACCCAGTTTGTATTTGACTTGTGAACTCAGATATAGTTCGTATAGTTACTCTAAACTTTGCTTGTTATTGAACTGTGTTATTTTCTTATCGTTTTCAATAAATAGCTTTTATTTGCTGGCGGGCTTGGTGTATAGCGATTACGATTGTCTAAAAGTCACCTTAAAAAAATTCATAACCCACCTAGAGCCGATCGCGACCAGCCAACTATGCTGGATTTATTATAGTGCATGTGTGTATGCGCAATCACGGGTGCACTATCTGTTCCTTTACTCTCACAATACCATAGGACTTTGACTGGAGAAGGTTAACTGAGACCAAATCTGCCGTACCTCTGAGGGAAGGAGGACGTGGAGGCTCATAGCGAGATAAAGTTTAAAGAAATATACTCGACCGACCATCGCACCGAAGATCAACGTAACATGACAGCGTTCGTGCTGCCGCGTTTCGTTGGTGATTGTGAGACCGGAGGCCTAATGATGAAGAAGCATGGTGTGCATCACCATGCTGCATATTTGTATTGTCTGCATTCGCAATGAGTACGGTGACCACCGCTCTTGGATTCTGCTTATACTTTCCATCAGGTAGAGAGTAGTCATATCGGCATGCCATTAAATAAAATAAAAATTCTTCTGCTTCTGTCCTGTCCTCCGAGCCCTTATTACGAATTTATTGACATCATATTCATTAAAATTGGTTCAGTAGTTTAGGGGATATGGTGGAACGTTTGGGTATATACACAAGACTGCCTAAACTATTATCCCTCTTTTTGGCTTTGGCGTACTTGGGTAAAGAGAGGGAACGTGTGACTTCTAAGATTGTGTGACGATGTGTTTGTTCGTTTGTTCCTATAGCATCAATAATTTATACACAAGAAGTGTCTGTTTATAATCTTAAATTAACATTTTCAGTACATTAATATTAAATTATATACGGTATTTGCATTAAAAAATCATCTTTAAATTTTTTGTTTGTCTGTCTGTTAGCTCCGTCTTATTTCTAGAAACTCTAGAACTACTTTGACGGAACTTTCACTGGCAGATCGCTGATGTTATAAGGAGTAACTTAGGCTGTTTTTACTTTGTCTAGCTTCAACCCTGCGAGCCCGCGGTACTTAGCTCTTACAAAACATGAAGGGAAATTTCCCGTTATTCTACTTCCGTACAATGCACTCTAAGTAAATATCACTTTGACTTGGAAATGCGTGTTTAAAATATTCTGTGGGTAAAGTTCATTTCAATTTCATTCATTAAATTCATCATCCATGCGTAAAAGATGGGGTTCCGTTACGTTAAGGTGCGTCAGGTCAGACAGTGGACGGGGCGGTAAACGAAGGTACCGATCGGAAAGTACTGGCGGCTATCTGATCTATTCTTTACTTATTCCAACTTTGAAATAAGTTGCACCAGCTAATCAGCTATTTCTGCCAATGTCAAGTATTTAAAGTCTTCAGTTTTCGTCGTGATGAAAATAATGATAAAAAATATAAAAAATGTGAATGAGATGATGGGAACCGACTAACGAAAAAACCGAATAACGATCTTCAATTCTTCTTACTCACATTAAAAGTACTGACGTCAAATGTCACCTAATTACCATGACAGTGAAAAACAATAATGATGTGAATATGTAAAATTTATATTCTTTAGAGAGAAAAAAGATTATAGTTTTAAATATTCTTTTGTGTCAGAATAAAAGTATAGTTATGGACTTCTTTTTATGCTAATTTTGCTATGAATTTTTCTTCTACGTTTTACTATGTTCATTTGCTAATAGTTTGACAGAACAAAAATTACTTTAAAAGTAAAACGAATTTATGCCTGCTTATTTATTAATTCGGCGCTCATAGCCCAGTTGCACTCGGTGATTAGAAACAATCATTGAGGGTAAGCAACGATAGCGCGGTCAGTACCTGGATGGGTGACCGCTGGTGGCATGTTACCATGAGCGTCTCCGTGATTCGGAGGTCACGTTAAGCAGTCGGTCCCGGTTGTTATCATACGATAACAGTCGTGAAGCTTAGTTGGAGGCCTTCGGGCGGCTTAAAAACATCCAACGGCAAGATTTACGTAGCCACAACGTATTCTCGCCAGTCCCCAACCCGCACTTGGCCAGCGTGGGGACGTATGGCCTTAACCCTCTCCTGAGAGGAGACCCGAGCCCAGTAGAGGGACATTATGGGTTGTTGTTTGTTTGTTTAGTTTGTTTTATTTATTAATTTATGCTTGCAAAATTTCTTCTTTTAACCTTTCCAAATTAAATTATTTGTCCGGGTCTATCGAAGCTCTACAATAAATCCTTTGACAGTTTGTGTTTCAAAAACATGACATTGGTAAAATTGTGGTCACACCATTGTGCCATTAATCATATGTCAAAGTTGAAGTAAATTGAATATTTTGCACACACAATGACAGGATTCGAGTGGACTCCGTGTTCCTGATAAAGAAATTGAAAAGAACATACTTTATCATCAAAGACTAAGCCTTGAAAGCAGTACTCAAAGAAAATAAAAAATGACATCATCATCGATCACAAACTTTCAGTATGACTGAATGTAAGAACTAAATGTATTTCTTTGTAACAAATTATGTACCACATTTAATACTAAATAAATTATTCTATTCTTTATGCGTTAAAAGTAATGTACATATTGTAGGCCTGGTCTAACAACCTGTACATAGAACACACAACTGTCTTTATAAAAACAGTTCACTAACGCCATCTATGAAGCAAAGGCGTAAATAGTATGAACGATAAAAATATACTGTTTATATTTAAGTATTTTTTTATGTTATGTCAAGGTTTTGATATCTGATATAGATTCGTTATGATGGATTAGGATTACTTTTACGTCTTTGTGAGATATAATTACATAATAGATAAGAGTAGAGGTAATGTATGTTTATGCAAAGAATAACATGCGAGGAAAAAAAACAACACTATATATATTCTATACAAGAACTTAGAATTTAGGCGTGTCGATTGTCGCCTGCCTTCTCTTAAAAGGCGGTAACCTGATATTCATCTACGATGAGTAATTAAATAACCGATACCAAATAATAATTAAATAAACATGCTAAATGTTTGTGTGAACAACGACACAGAACTTGAAGAACTTCGACTTTGTGCCTGAACATATTTCTTTTAAGTCCATTGTTAGACTCTTAACTTGTATTGTTAGTTCCTTTAGCTAATAACAAAAATAATGCTTATTCTCTTTTACAAATATATGGCATTCTACCTTCGTGAAAGACTGGTTGGTTATAAAGAGGTACTGCTTAATATACCTTCCTGCTAGGACGGGTGGATTTAGTGTTTCAGGTAGTTCTCCTGCACATATATATGCGAATATGTCTCGGGTTGAACTGCTTTTGGGTTTTTCTTACAAGAAATTCTTAAAAGCAGCCCGGAGTATCTAACCGGCGGTTTTTCCCGCCCATGCCTCGGAGAGAACGTTAAACCGCCGGTCCAGATTGTCATGAACATCTATGGCAATTGTTATTGTGAAGTCAGTGCCCCCTATATTGACAACTTTTTTTTCTTTTTTTTTCGTGTTGGAATGCCTTTACGCACTTCGCTTCCCCCCGCGGGGACAGGGGATTCACTTTGTGTGGGACTCCTGACTGACCCCAGCCAGACTACCCACTAAACCACACGGTGTGCCACTCTGCGCCTGAGACGGGAGAGATCCGGGAACCGCTTTCTTACGCCATCGGAACCCTATATTGACTAGTTCAATCTTCGAATTCAGTTTGCCCTCAAGGTTTCGGAGGCTCCGTGGAAAAACTGATATTCAGGTAAAACCGTTTAAACCAGTAGTCGACTCCAAATAATCTTAGGAATAATAAAGTTTAAGAAGACGATCATACATTAACATAGATCCATTTTTTAGTTTGTTTGTAAATAGTACTTATCGACTTTGATTAAATGATAGCCTAACGAAAGTAATCTTTTGGCTTTAACACAATCAATTTTATTTACACCGATAACATTGATTTGGGAAAAGCCTATTAACGATAAGTCCCACATGATTTATTATTGTCTGCGTATTGTGTTGTGGTGATTTATTTATCATCGAGTTATAGTAAAAAGAAGTGTTATTAAATCCAAGCAAATATTATAAATGCGTGAGTAACTGTCTGTCTGTAACGCTTTCATGGCTAAACCGTTGCACCGATACTTTGATTGAGCGAGGAAGGACAAAGGCTACTTTTTACCGATAAACACGCTGGCGGAACTGCAGACTAAAAACCTAGTAATGTATATGTCATTCTAAAACTAAACTGCGGAAAATACTACGATTTACAGTAAAACTTAAGACTGCCTCGGTGTCGTATGTGGTAACGTAAGTGACAGCTGTGCTTAAGGTGTCGGGTTCAATTTATGGTTCGGACCTAATGTTTGTATGATATGCAAAGATTTGTTCCAGGGTTTGGGTGTTTTCTATATATATTATGTATATATTTATAAATAAGTAGATATATGTATGTATATTAGTTGTCAAGTACCTATTATACAAGTTCAGCAGAACTTGTTCGGACTTTCGGACATTAAACAAAATGCCACCTAGCCCCAAACTAAGAATAGTTTGAGACTACATGGCGTCGTGTGTTCAATGTCCAAAATATTTATTATTGTTATTTACAAACAATAGTAAAATTTCGAATCATTCTTTGATTATCTATGGTTATTTCGATATTTGACAATCGTTTAGGAGGTAAAACATAGATTTGCTTCAAAGACACCGTTAATACTGAAATAAACATGTCTCAAGAACATTTTTATTAAATCACATAGATTAGGTAAAGTCAAAACAGTGACCATTGTCCATTAAGACTTCTGCTGTTAATTCTGATGGTTAAAGCCCGAATAATCGTTCCTCTTTTTAAGTTTTATTCCATTTACCAACTTGTGCTGGTGAAACTTAAGATTTACTAGTAAAACCTAAGATTATTAATTATTATTTTGGATTTTGCAGTAACATTTATATGCATATAATAATCTAAGATAAGACGAATACTATCGTATTAGGTAGGTACTGAAATTTCCTGTTTCGTAACAATTACTTCAGATAACGTTTTTTGAAACGGTTGAAATAATTTAATTATTTCAATATAATTTTCGTCAACTATGATGCCTAAGTACCTAGACCTAACGCAATTATTAGAATCGTAGCGGTTTGCGTCGAAATAATGAACAATAAAATCTATATAAATACGCCTACGAAAACTGCAATCTTTTCCCTTATTTTTTTTTATGATTTCATCTTTCTGTAGGATCTATAGAAAATCAGAAGCTCAACAAAATAAGTTTATTATATTGGTGATTCTGAGTTGCATATTTTTAATATTTGTTTCATTTGATTTCTTTTGTTTCGAAATTTGTTTTTCACTGTACCAATAGAGTCTGTTATTTTTGCGTTACGATTCTAGTATGATGAGATGAGATGAGCTTTGTAGCTCTACCCGAAACTGTTGAACGGATATTATTGTAAATCATGTACTGAATTACATGTGTAAGTTGGAGGAATGGTGGATCCTTTGAATTTGATGATAATGAAGGTTTGTTGTAAAATACTAACTTTCGCGTTTCATGGAATAATATTTTTTTTCACGGGAATTCGCCGGGTTGCACTGGCCGTGGTCACAGGCTAACTCAGTCTCAGTCAACCTGGTTGAAACGTCAGGCAAATCAGAGGAATGTAATATCTTTAAATAAGTGATCGCGTTAATTCCTCTGAAAATATTTATTGTTGTAATATAATCAATATTTTTAACATTATACCTCATTTGTTTAAACTGTATTTTCATTTGTAAATTTGGCAATTGTATTTGTGATATTTAATAAATATAGCAGCTAGATATCAATGTTTTTTTTATTTATCTCGAGTTAGTTCTGTAAATTTCAAGTAATTTCTTTCTAGTTCTTTTATGCTATCTGGCGTCCCGAGGTTTATGACGATAAGCAGAATATGTGAACGTATTGGTATATGACTTAAAAAGTAATATTTGCATTTAGGCGCAAATGAAAAGACTCTCTGACTTATTATCAACTCTCCTGATTACTACCAAACTACCCATGGACACCTGAATCTCTGAGTAAAAAAGCGTTAGAGGTGCGAATTCTTTTCTGAAGTTCTGGGAGAAGGCTTGGCGGTCTTATTGGCGCGTGAATACAGTAGGTATCACGCCTTCACAGTACTGATATCGCACTCTGACCGCCTACGAAACCTTTTTATTTGTCGGTGAAAAAGAAATGGCGGCCTGACATCAAATCCACTTCAGTTATCCGCAACAATGTGTGTTATTTACCAGTTACGCAATAGGAATAAATTTTCTTACTAAGAAATTAGTTATGTACAAAGTTTTTTTTCTTTTCCTTCCAATTCGCCACGTAAAATCGCCTACGAAACGAACGGCTACAGAAAACTGGTAATAATAATTTCTTTCGTAACTCCTGACCTTCTATTTCACAAACGTAAAGGCTAATAAAAAACTGACAAATATGTGGGATAAAAGTCAATAATAAATCACGTGACCAAAACAAAATGTTAGCCAATAATACAAGGAAAAAGAGGCGTTAGCAATTGTAGAAAGAGAATCGACGTGAAACACTTGCATCTTGGCTAAGGGGACTGGGTTCTAATTCTTGTTTTAAAATGCGCTCAACGTACTTGTGTACTTGGATTGCGGTGGACATTTACTGTTAAGTGACCCGTCAGTTCCAATTATCGTAGTAATGGAGCTCGAAGATATTGTAAAGTTAAACGTAACCTAATAATAGAAAACCTATAAACTATTACTCACAGTAGAATGCCTCCAGAAATGTATCAGCGAGTGTATGTCCGAAGCCGGGGCGAGCAGCAAGTAGTCCCGCCATTCGTCGTAGCTGATATTGAGGCTGCCGTCTTGGTCCATCCTGGGGACAAACTGATCGAGTGAGGGAGACGGGGAGACGCGGTGCACTCATGCTACGAATAATGTGTTGAAAATTTACATTTATTTCGACTTATAAATGATTTTGAATGCAGGTGTCTTTATAATTATGTATTTACAAACTCTTTACACTTTAAAAACATGGAAAACATTGGTATCATATCGTATTCAAATCTTTGTTTGATTTCAACCACCCACACTTACGTAGACTACATGTTTTAACGATACATTGTAATATGAAAAGCCAATCAGTATAAGTTGTATTTTCAATTATTTCTCAACTTTCTTTCATTCTAATTTAGACCTTACAAATAGTTAAAAAATGTAATAATCTTGTTTCACAATAGAAAGTTACTAACCTAAATACCTGTAAATTTCGAGTAAGTAAAAGAATAGCAAAGTAAGACACAGAACATTTTGACAACATATTCATTCACTAGTATTTCAGCGCTATTTGGACCTTGTCTAAGAAACATGAAAGAGGCTAAAAAAGATGAAAAAATCCCACCATCAATGAGAATAATGGTGAATTATAGTGCAGTTTTAATATCTTACAGTGAGTAGAATAGACACAAGCTTTGGTGACTAAAAAGATTATTACAAGAGAAAAGTCAAGCTTCATTTGCCGAAGAACGTTTTTTTTCTGGAAGCCTTGAATGTATAATACTGGAATCATTTCTTTGAAATTAAGTCTAAGTTGTACAAGTCCGGGAATAAACAATCTATTCTCTATCTATACATTAGACAAAATCAAAACTGGGTCATTACGCTGATGGGCCTGGGCTCTATAGGCAGTACTATATGTTGTCTACAATTAAAAACATAGACCTCAGCGATTCACTTTTAAAATACATTTCTTTTTTTATGTAACAGGGGCAAACGAGTAGACGTATCGTTTGATGTAGGCAATTGCCGCCGCTCATACCGCACACACGCACACCCGAAAACCAAAGGCATCACAAGTGCGTAACCGGATTTCGGGGGATGGAGGGAGGGATTGGATTATGGCCCTCCGATATCCTCGCTCACTCGGTGAAACACAGGGCAAGTGCTGTATCGCACCGGTTTTTTATGAGGCCGTGGTATCATTCCAATCGAGCTGGCCCATTCGTGCTGAAGCGTGGCTCTCTCATTTCGCTAATTTACTTGAACTCACAATACATGTTATACTGTCTGATTAGAGAGTGATCGTTTAATTATCCAGAAGATGACTATATTAGCGTATTACTGCGTAACCTCGGTTGTCGTGAATATCTATGACAATAGTTTCAGTCGAAGTCAGTGCCCTCAAATATACTGACAACTAGTTCAGCCTGGGAATTTAGTTTGACAATATGGTTGCATAGGTGCGATGCCAATCCCTCTGTGGAAAAACTGATATACAGGTAAAAATGGGTGAACTGGTATTTACAATTAATCCTGGAGTAAAGGCTAGGAAGGTGATGTCTGCCTCGGTAACAAATTGGTAGCGTATGCAACTGCTGTGCGAGTTTGTATGATGATGATGTTCTCCTAGCCGATTTCGGCTACGGCGGCCAGTCTCAACGGAGACCGGCCAACTACGCAGGAGATATTACAGTGCACTAGTGTGTGCGCAAACACAGGTGCGCTCTCTGTTCCCCTCTCTCATAATGCGATCCCCGGTCGTGTTGGTTAACCGAGAAATCAGACGCAGGACCGATAGCTTTACGTGCTCTCCGAGGCACAGGTATTCAGACCCCAATTTCCAAACTCCGAGCTATTATTGAGTATTTCTATAATCAGAAAATAGCAAAACCACTTTTGGCTCGACCCGGAATTCTTCTTCTTCTTCTTCTTTTGATGAATGGCAATCAGCCGGATCAGCTATTTCTGCCAATGTCAAAGTATTTCAAGTCTTCAATTTTAAGTCTTCGAGTCTTCAAGTCTTCGTCGTGATGGAATTAATGATAAAAAATATAAAAAATGTGGATGACATGAAATGGGGATCGTCTTTCGCAAAAACAAAAAACGATCTCCGACCCGGAATTCGAACCCCAAAACCTCTTGACTAGCAGTCACATACGTCAATTGTTACACCAATAAGACGAGTTCGTATAAAGGTGTATCCACAACTGTAAGAATTTACCGCCGATTTATCTAAAGCTTCTATAGTCTGTATTACAAACTTCTCGCTATGATCAATAAGAGACACAGATAAAGTTGCGAGGGTCTGCTACTTAATTTAAATTAAGTATTATAATTTACTAAAAAAGTGTATCCGGTACGTCCCTAATTCCACTGTTGCGTATTTCTGTATTTTTGGCAGCCCAAGCAAGTGAAGCTTAATCTGGGTACCATCAGCAAATACTGTAACATTTTTTGTAAGTATTTGAATAAAATTTGAAATTGATTAAGTACGTGTATGTTTTATACCTACTGAAGTATATATAAACACACATACAGACATAAAAATATATTTCGGCAAACAATACTGTTTAGTCTCAAACTAAGCAGAGCTTGTACTATGAGTACTAGATCAATCGATATCGACCACCACCCGATATGAATACATACATATTATACATAGGAAACACCCAAACTCTGAGACTAATATTTGCAGATCATACAAACATTTGGTCCGACCCGGGAATCAGATCCGAATCTTGAAGCACAACAGTCGCATACGCTACAATTGCACCACTGAGTCAGTCTTAATAGGTAATATCAATTTGTAAATAATAATTTCTCATGCCGATATAATTCTTGTCTTGTTTGTTTCTTCAAGGTTGAAAGCCACGTAATACGAAAGGCAAGTGTTAAGTCCGCCTACGTACTGCAATGCAATGAGGTTAAATAAATAAATTTTAAATGCTAAACAGCGATTGAATTGATTGACTTTTAGCGTTTAAACGACAATGATAGTATTTTTTTATGTAGTAGATCAAATGATGACCCTACTCTGCCTGATGGAAAGCATGAATAGAATTCAAGAATGGTGATCACCATGTTACCCACGCTATTATCAGCATACCGAAATGATTTAACCGCTAAAAAACTGTGATGTGGTATTGTTTAAAGGCTGGTGTATGATTATGATAACTTAACGGGTCCCGTTGGTCGAATGATCCTGTCTTGTCCTGTCCCACTTAGGTATTTTATTTCTAAAAGACCACTCCCGTACTAGTCAGAATACCTGTGAAGCGGGCGACTTTGCAAACCTACATGAAACGGATATAAAGAACAGCTAGACTCAAAACAGCAATTTATGAATCACACAAAGTTTTGTGCCATGTGGGATTTGAATTGACAACACTTGGAGTAGTAAGCGGCGTGGCGACCGCTTAAACCCTTCGAACTAAACCTAAAATAAAAGCCGACAAAATATACATTTTAATAGGATTTTGTCTGCACCACATCTCATTTTTATTTATGAACCTAACTACTTTAATCTTTTCTACGATTAATACGAAAATGGGGTTTAAATCCCAAAATGTATATATACATATACATGATAATTTTCTGCTTTGCGATAGTTTCGAAGCTTAGAATGATCACGAGCCCATTGTTACGATAACATATTTTCGAATATTGTACAACAGAATATATATCACAACAATAAAAGGCAGTGTGTTGGCGCCAAAATGATATCAACAAGGAATAGCGTTGCGTAATATGATTATTTAAATTTCGAATATTCCTAATGATTGATATCTTGTTACGTCAAAATTGTCTAGGCAAATTAGCGTTTATTATTTCCTTGGTTTTTTTTTATGGTGATGTTTGAACATTAGCATAAATATGTTTAGCGAGACTACGCCACAGACTACTTGTGGTTCTCGACTTACCACCAGAATATTGGCCAAACTGCTTTTCTGAAACATTCATGTTTATATTGATTTTGAAGCTGCTTCGTGAGATGTTTAGAAAGGTGTCCTTATAGATAACAATTCGCTAGAGCAATCTGTCAGAATTCTACAAATTTATTAAATTGCAGTGCGAATTAAAATGATTAAAACTTTCGCATTTCTTTAAAGATAAAACGTCTCACCTTTTTAATAAATGAGTTGCTTCATTTCTGCCTATTGCGATACCGAGGTCGGCGAAAGCTGAAATAAGCTCCTCCAGATCAACTTTTCCTGGAAAAAAGAGAACAAGGTCTTTAGTAAATTATTTTTTGAATGAGTTTTAAGAATTATGGCCTCATGGAAATTTTATTTTTACTTTTCATTGTAAACTTTTGAGAAAATTAAGGCACGTGGTAAGGTCATAAAGGGTTTTCAGTATATAAGTACAACATAACTAAAAGTAAGAAAAAACCTTTATTTTCTACGTGGAGATTTTTAATGTTTATATCCGATAATATAGTAAGTTTTATGAACTACCTTTATGCTTCTCAAGTCGTCTATCATTGCCGTGCCTTGTACTACTTTTTACCTTTACTACAGTACGGTTGCCACGCCGCTTTTTACTGCGCCAAGTGTTTCAAAACCCACACAGAATAACACTTTACGTGATCCACAAGTTATTGTTATAAGTCTGGGTGTTATTTGTGTCCTTTTCATGTATGTTTGCATGCATATTCCTAATGCGGGAGTTCTCTTTTTAAGAAAAGCCTTTATATTTATAAAACTGCCCAACGTGAGCCGAGTCCCAAAATTTTGAAAGTAAGGTGTACATTGTTGTTTTTGTTTCACGTTATTCTGATCTAACAACAGTACTGAATTGTATACGGTACCAACGATATAATATCCTCGCTAGATGCCTATAATAATTAAATGTTCTGACTCATAGTCTACGTCATTAGAACCGACCTAAGCCATATGTACACTTCATGCAGGCGTCATTATTACATTTAATATGTATTACTTGCTTGAAATAATGATAGCTTGTGAGGTGTATGGAATAGTGTAATCGATGGTGCAGGGAAATCGTACACAATTTTCCTTCATTTTTTTCATTAATTTTGCTCGCCTTTATACAAATGTTTCAGTCAATTTTAACTTTATACAAGTTGTTGTAGCGAAATGAAACGGTATGATAATTTAACATTTTATGCAAAGGTGGGTTTTATTACTTTAGCTTATTTGTTTAAAAAGATCTTGGTTACATTTTAATTGTATGGCAAGTAAATTATTTCAGCCAGCCAGTATGAATGAGTGACTATTGTAAGCCATTAAGAACCCTCCGTCCTAGAAGAGAAGCAATTTTTTTTATGCATGCGAAATCCCACGGGCCATCACCCCACCGGAGTTTACGAAGGGGCGGTGTGTCGGAATCGGACCGACTAAAACCATAGGGTATACAGACCCCCAGCAACCAGCTTAAGCCTTAAAGGCAACCAGTCCAATTTGGGAAAAAGACTCGGGGTAATCAAAGACAACATACACTTCATGATTTATAAAACCTTAGTTAGTAAAATGACTAAAGCTAATTTCACTACAATCGGACTACTAACTACTAATACTGGGCTCTACTGTTTGTCAGTCAGTCATAAAAATATGTATCCTACAATATACATGGCATATTGACGGCCCTGTTGGCCCAGTGGCTAGTGAGCCTAACTGAAAAGCGGTAAGGACTCGTGGGTTCTCATCCAGGATTAATATTGTATGATGTCATTTTGTTTATAGGTGTTAGTTATATACGTTTAACAGCTGTCTAATTACCATAGCATAATCTCTGTGTGGTCTGGGATCAAACGGCCGTGTGAGAATGTATTGCTTTATAGATTGATTAAGAAATTTTATTCATATCTAGCAATCCTTAAATTCTGATGGTTGGACTTAATAGTCTTATAGGTCAAGCGGTTATAGGTATAACTGTAGGATAGCACAGTCCTCATAAAAAAAGACAGTGATATATTTGCTGCCGCAAGTTTCTTATTAACCGTTAAGTGAGTTGATTTGGCAAGAAAGGTATGACGTCAACTCATCATTTTGCGTCTAATGAAGAGACACTGGTTTATATTGTGTACTATTCGAATGGGTTTCGTTTAATATGACACACCCTGCCTGTCTGGCGGAGCGCGACAGTAGTGTAATAATGTACTGATGATACAGACATAATTTGGGAATACCGCAGGCCGAATGATTTGCTGTCTTATTACTCGTACGTAGATGATAAAAACATCGTGAACTTTAAAGTTGGACCTAAGAATAACCCTATTAAAAAGCGTGTATTAAATAAGACATCATTATTTCAGCCGAAAGACATCCATTGCCGGTCAGTGGCCTTATTCAAGGCTTTTTACAAAAACCGGTCATGTACTGCTTACATCCAACGGTTTCCCGCGACCTTCATCAGATCCTTCTCTCACCATGCTCTTACAGTACGTGGAGACTACTCCAGAACTTTTTGGCCCTTGCGACTGTATCCTGCGTACTACCACTTGATTAAGGATAAGATAGGAATTAGACCAGAATCCAGGAACTTTCTGCCTCGCACAACAAAACTGTGTAATGAACTGTCGCCTGCGGTATTCCCGGTCCAATACGACCTTCAAACCTTCAAGAAAAAAGCGTACTTAAAAGGCTGGCAACGCACTTGTGACGCCTCTGGTGTTGTGGGTCCATGGGCGGCGGTAATCGCTTACCATCAGGCGATACGTCTCCTCGTTTGCCTTCTATATCATTAAAAAAAGAATAGTTGATTAGTTGAGTATTCCTCTGAATACTCAACTAATCAACTATACTTTTTTTCATCATTCGGCTACATGGAACTCCTCTGAGTTCCATGTAGCCGGAGCCTTCCGTTGTTCAGTTAGGGGCGATGAGTTGTATTACCGTCCATTGGATAGTAAGTCTGAATTTTGGAGGAATTATCATCACCTGTGGGGCCATCCTTTTTCTTTTATTCCACTTTAGCCTCTTTCTTTCTGCCGTTAGTTAGTGCCACTGGCCTTGCTCGTGCCATTATATCTTTTTCAGGTTTATAAGTATAAAGATAACGTACTTCCATAGAATCGTTACTCATTTATATTGCCCCATCAGGGGTACCATTTCCTGAAATCTTTTTTTAGTAGGTGTATTTAACCTCAAAGAATCAGTTGCCAAAATTTCAGGTTTGTAGACTCAGTCAGAGCAATAACTAATAAGACATTACATTCAAGGGCCAATACCAAGGAGAAACGTCAAAGTCAAAATCCAAGGTGACGATAACTATTCTCAAATACGAGAAAACGATCTTAGTTGATAGTCTGCGATGTTACTATCCTAACTAGAGAATCAATACTCTATGTTACATACTATTACTTGGTAGTCTGTCTGCGACAAATACTTGAAATAGACTAGCAGTAAAATGTATTTGCAGCGTTATATTTAGATTATGCATCAGAGTACAAATAGAAATTAGGTTATAAATATAGACGGCTGTAAATACTTGACGCCCTGAACTCTCGTATTTCTAGAACTTTTCAGGTATAATAAATTTAAAATACTGATTTTTCATTTATTTTAGAACTTCCAATAACGTTTAACTCTATAATGACTATAAGCGCGACAGTCTATTAGGGTGGATATTTGGATGTTTGTTCCTAATCACACCAGAACGGTTGAACGAAACTGGATGAAGTTTGACAAAGAAATATATTAGTTTGTTCATTTTTAAATTTTTCAAATCTTTTGTGCTTGTCGATACGACAAACTGCTCCTAAAGGGCTAAACCGATTTTAATGAAATTTTTTGTGTCTATTCCTGAGGATCCGAGAATGGTTTAGATTCACAACTCTGTTTAAAAAAACTTAAAAATCTATTTGTGCAGCTAATTGGTTCGACTCGCGGCGTTACCTGCGGGTGAAGTTATACCGCGGGTAACACCGCGGGGCTCACCTACTATTGTTTAAGTTTTATTAATAATAATATACAAGTAATTGCGAAAATTCTTGTTTTCTTTACAGCTAGACATATAAAGAAGATATAACGAAATAATAATTACCATCTTTATTCTTGTCAATGTGAGAGAATTGCAGCTTAAGATTCTTCTCGTGCTCGCGCACGTAATAGATAAACTCAGAGAGCGTCACGTCACCACCCTTCCACCCGGACTTAGCAAGAAATTTCTGTAACAGAAAACATTCAGAAAGTTAAATAGCTGAAAATCGCAGCTTTATATTAGGTCGCTTTATATTATTGCTTTACTTGACTAGTATTGGCCAGCGAGAAGCTACCCACAGCGAGAGTTACTGTCACTTCGCCAGTAAGTCGAGTGCGATGACCTCGATACAGCTCCGTAATGGATTAAATTCACCCTGGTGCCAACTGGGAGAACTGAAAGCATTGCCGCTGTACTGTTCATGCAACTAGGCTTCGAAAATTTTCACGACTTACAAAAAAAAATTAAAACACTTTCATGTTGCCATGCTCAAAAAAAAGAACAGGTATTTTTTAAATAAAGATCATTGCAAGTAGGTATTATATGTCACGAAAAAAGGAAGACATTTGGCAATGTTGCCTGTTCATATTCTGTTGCTAACTTATTATGTGCATTCTCTTCATATAAACTTGCTGTACTAGAATTTATGAAGACATTTGCTTCATTATAAAGACTGTTTGTGGGATAGAGACGCGGCTTGAAAAGAGCAACTTTTAAAATTAGTCATTGCACTCTTTCAATGTTCTGAGTTTTTGTTTTATTTGCACCTCCCCACGTGGAGATACCGTGTGATAAAACGGATTGACAGAGGGACTCATAAACAGTCTTTACCAATTTCCAATCTGTAACGTACCTGAGATTTTTAAATATGGTGATTAGTTGTCAAACTTTTTACTAAATTTAAAAGGTGTGCATAAAATGTTAATTTTTTTGTCGATTTCTATGCCTAAATATTTGATTGAATCAGTTTTTTGAATGATTGGACAAGAGGTACAGTTTTTAGTGAGTACTTGATTACAAGTATAAGCGTAGATATTTAGATTTGTGTTATCAGTTTTTGTTTTAGAAGCGTTTAGTGTCAGTTTATTTAAAGCGAGCCAATGATTTACCGTGTTGAATACCTCCTGGACAGCACGAAAAGTTTTTTCCCACGTCTCTCCATAAAAAGTTAAAGTTGTGTCATCCGCATAAGGAATAATATTACAGTTTTTTAAATTTAGCTCACAGAGGTCGTTTATGTAACAAAGAAACAATGTAGGACCCAAAATGCTGCCCTGTGGTACCCCAGTATCAATAGGGCTTCTTTATCACCGCTTTGTATATTGCCAATTCGCACCGACTGATATCGATTTTGCAGATAATTCTTAAAAAGTTTAAGTTGTGTACTTTTTACGCCCATTTGTTCCAATTTCAGCATTAGTCTCCTTGGACAGACAGTATCGAAAGCCTTCTGAAGGTATATAAACACCGCCAGATATTTTTTTCCACTGTCCATCACGCTTACAAGAGGTTCAGTAAAGCTATGCAAACAATCCGTAGTTGACCTTCCTTTCCTAAATCCATATTGGTTGTCTGAAAAAATCTTTTTTCCTCCAGAAAAACAGTCAGCCTATTATTTATTATTCTCTCCAGCACTTTAGAAATTGCGGGAAGCAGCGATTTAGGTCGGTAGTTCGCAAGATTGTTTTTGCTACCACTTTTAAAAATAGGGACTACGATTGATTTTTTAAGGGGGGCTGGAAAAAATGCCTTTCATTAGCTGCGTCATGGTAATGGACAAGATTGTTGGGGCGTTTGAGCAAATTAAAACAAATTCGCAGTTACTGTCACGACCTGGTGAACAATTGATTTTTAGGTGTGGTGTTTGTGTTGGGTGTGAAGGAGACTATTTTGAACGATATGTGCGTGATACCCACCAGCATCCGCGAGACTTAAATTTACGAGGTAATCTGTAAATACTTATCTAATCCTTTTGTAAATAAGACATTGAATTAATGTAAATAAGCTGATTCCAGTTTTTAAATACGCCTGCATTAAAAAATAAGTTTGCTTTAGTAACATTTTTAAAGGAATAATGATTAAATATGTTTTTCTCGAATGCAGATTTTAGGTTTTAGACTACCGATTCTGTCATTTTTTAATGAAGCTAGTCCTAAGCCTGATAAAGTATGAAGGGAAAGTGCATTCAGAGTATGAACGAGTTGTTAGATAAATTGTCATCTCGTTTTGTTTCACTACAGGTAGCTATTAGGTACCTACGTATCGAGAGGTGCTTGGGTTTTAACAAACTTACTTCTTTAAAGAAGCTGTATTCATACATTTAATATGAAAATGTAATAATCTGAATTAATTTTAAGATAAGTATTACTTTCTTAGTGTAAATTTGACTTCAATCGACCGGCTCAAAAAAGCGCGAGAAAACTTAGTTGGTAGAATGGATGCGGGGGGGCGAGGTAGGGCCACCAGGGCGATGTCATTTTACGTGTTTCCCACAACATACAAAGCAATTAATAACCGAGGGAGTAAACATTTGTTTTATTTTTTTGGGTTATTTATCAAGATTTATAAAAAGTCGTAGAACAAATGTTGTTGGCATAGATGTAGTGAAGCGGCCTGCAAGAGGTGATGCGCTAATTAAAATTAACCCTATATAAATACACATTCGTAATCATCTTTAAAAATTCTTTATTTTCATACTAATACATTCGATGTATTTTGAAATTATATTTTTAATTTCTTTCAGGCTCCAAAAATCCTTATTTTTTTATTTTTAATATTTCTGGTGTCATAATCACGACTAAGACGAATCTATTGACACAACTTACTTAAAAATACGACAAGCTGAAAAAAAAATACATACATACACTCGAAAAATATAACGTCCTTCTTTCACAGCCGGGTGAAAATAGAAAATATAATAAACTTTGTGATTAAGTAAGTATACGTTTATAGTTTTTGCATTAAAAAAGTAATGACTTACGTCCCCTTTATGGTGCAGAGGGCATTTACAATAAATCTTCATCTCCATCGGTATTCGTTTGCAAGTGAAGGCGAGTAATAAAGATATAGGACACAGCAATACCGCAAACCTATGATAATTAACGTGATTTGTAGTAAAGTGCTCAGAATAATACTTTTAAAGTGTCTTTATGGGTATGTATAACTATCTACTAGGATGTCCATACTATAATATTAAAAATTCTAAAGTAACTCTATCTTTTAGGCTTTGACGGCTTAATTGATGCATCGATTTCTATGAAAGGTATGGAGTACTTTTGACTCAGCTCTGCGACAGCAAAAGATTGGACTAGAAGAAAAACTTTGTGGTGTCGAGTACCTAAGTAAAATAACAATAAAGATATAATTGAAACCTTTTAAAACAATACGCTACTATCAACCGCTGAGGTTGATAATGTTATTAATTAATCTCTCTGTTCTAAGAAGGCAATTACGGCTGCCATTAGCGTGGACCGGCTCGGAACGCATTATATTTTATGTTAATGTACAGCGACTTCGTGA
This sequence comes from Hyphantria cunea, assembly GCA_003709505.1. NCBI lineage: Eukaryota > Metazoa > Arthropoda > Insecta > Lepidoptera > Erebidae > Hyphantria > Hyphantria cunea. The sequence goes on from PKRV01001945.1 coordinate 609,512, forward strand.
GTTGTTATGAGTAAGTAGCATATTGCTAAATATTCTTCGGATATAACTTTCACTAGAGACTAAATATAATATGAGCTTATAGATACAGAGAACAGTAAATACCGTAAGGAAATAAAAGTAGGCGGTATAAAGATTTCTCTGCGGATTTAAGTAAAAAATAAGGAGTATTACTATACTGGCATTCGCACTACTTGTAACAAGTGCCAAAGCGATATGTAAGTGATGGGAATCCATAGAACTGAGTTCAGACTATCATAGTTTCTATAAATATACGTTGAACAATAAAAAAAGATAATCTTTTACTGAGGTAATGAAGAAACTATAAAACTAAAAGAAAGAAATGAACATAATTGATTTGATTGATTGATTTAGGAATGACTTTGTCTCGAGCCTCTATTAAGTTCATGCTAAAAAATTATGATAAGAGTAGTAATAGTTAGTGCCATGCTCGCTACATTATTGAATTGTAATTAGACAGATATCTTAAACTTATTTTACTTTCTAATCTATCGGTGGATAGGCGGAAAAGATTACCTACTAAATAAAACAAAGCGTGGCTTTTGGAAATAGATTTTTTGAAATATGAAGTCACATGCATCAGGAGGAGCAAAAGATAATAACAAAAGCCTCTTTACAGAGATAAGGTTGACCCGCCCAGGATGGATTAACACTACTAAGTTAGCAAACATATTTAGTGTTCTACATACATGTGTGTTTAAGCTGAAAGGGTAGTCACGGGAGAATGAAAACGTCACCATTTTGCCGACTTTAATATTATTAAGTCCTACTTACGTAACGCTGAGACAAGTCCCGCCTAGCATAAAAACACTATTACTGTGCTCTAGTTACCCTCGATATGTTGCAGACGTTCGCACTCTGCGTCTAGAATTGCAGAATTCCAGTAAAATATATGCATCAATCGATGCGGAGAATTGCGTCTGCAAATATAGTGAGGAGAAACATATTGGGCGAGGTCAACGAGTGTCGTCCGCCTTCATTGACCGCTAGTAATTATCTCCTCCGACCGACACTGGCAAGTGACATGATTCAATATTGTCATCGATTCAATCACCAAAGTATTAAGAGGCGTCTCACGATTGACCTTATTATACACACGGAGGGTTTCGCTGTATTGTTCGAGTTAGTTTTTACTCTCTATTGTCGGCACTTGATAGAACTTATTGCAATACATTCTAGAATGAAACTCAATTGTACTTATTCTACTATTTTAATTAAGTTTACACCTGACCCGTTTCGCCTTATACATATACAAATTTGATAATGCCATGAGCAGAAACCGGTTTGGTGTAAAATTAATTAAAATAGTGCAATAAGTACAATCGAGTTTCATTCTAGAATGTAGAGTTTGAGTGAATGGATAAAGAAGGTCGTCTATTACGGGACTTATGTCAGTCTGAAGAAAATTTTTGTGAAAAGTAACTATTTTCTTCCTCCGAGCCTTTTTACCAAATTAGTTTTGAGTCAGCTGAAATTAAATTTTTTACATGGAGTGCCTGCCATCGTAACTGCACAAAACATGTAACAGGTAAAGATTCTGTAGAAAGACGGTTATTGGATTTTTAGGACCCTTACTACCCGTAACGATTGATAAAAGATCTTCGTATGACAACCGGGGCCGACGGCGATAGCTTTAACTTGATTTCCGAGGCACTGGGGGGTGATGTATGAAAGGCCAACTAACAGCATTGAATACTGAATCGCAAACATTTGCTTTTATAGATCGTCAATTGATTCTCAAAGCCTTAAGTCTACCTTAATAATAAAAACATATGAAGAAAGTGTGTCTTGAACAATAACATTTATAGATTATAGAAATCAATTTTTACTCCGCTAATATTTAATATATTTAATAAAATATTTAATAATATTAAAAGTTCTCTAATGCCAACATCTAGAAGGTCTGCCTAAAATGACAGTATACTTGGTGTCATGTGTCGTTAGTGAGTGCGAGACCGGAGGTATAATGATGCAGAGGCTCTAGGCCGCAGCGTAGGCCGACATAGTGTAGGTCACCATGTTGCATTATTCCATAGTTGGCATTCGCAATGAGTATGGTGAACCACTAAGCTTTCTATCAGGCAGCATAGAATGGCTTTAGCAGACTATTTTATGAAAAAAAAATCTATGTTGCATTATCTAGGCAATTTATTAGTATGTACCTGATTATTGTTTTAAAACAATATGGTATTACAAGACCGTGGCATGCAGTGCACGGCCGCACAACAATAGATGTTATTATCGACGGAAACGTGATCAAACAACATTTATTTATACAATATTATATGCAAGATACAAGATACATGAAAGGTCTATTAGAATGCACTTTCAATAACGAGTAGCGTACTTAGAAAAATATCAAGTCGATCGATAGAGTTGTATCTCTAAGGAAGGCAAACTGAGGTAGTAGAAAATACTAAATAAAAATTAAGAAAGTTGATTTATAAAGTATAAACATTTTTATATACATAAGGCAAGAAAAATCAATAAGCACACAGACCAGAAAAACGAATTAACATAATCCAAAAAAGTATGTTTAGGGTGTCTTCAGTTGAGTCAGCACAATCATAGTAATACAGAGAAAATTCCAGTGTAATGCACACTTAATATTATAAAGTAACTCTGTCAGTCCATCTGTTACGCTTTTACGGCTAAACCGCTGCACTGAATTCACAGAAATTTGGAAGGGAGATACTTTGCTTGTTGATACCCGACATATGTTTGAGCGGAGAGCAAAAGCCAGTATTCAATGCAATATACTGTAATAACAAGAAGACGACAGAAATATACCCTTTTCTGTTTATATCTAGGTGTATAAGAAATCTATTATTAAAATATGAATTGGGTTGTGTACATCTACATACGCGTGCCATGCCAACACAAATCTTTCAGGATACGATCATTTTAACATACACTTACGACAGCACAAAAAAAGACATATATTCATAATACCATAACTGTCTTTGTTGTACATCACTACTATCCCTGGCAATCAATTGGTATGGTCTGTACTAGAATAATTTCTATTTATAAATATTCTTTAAGTGAATCGTTATATATATATGTTGTAATGTAAATATGTACTTATCTAAGAATATTGATGAATGCGAACGCATTTTTAGTGTCATGTTTCCGATGACCTTATATAGATGTGTTGTGTATCGGGAAGGATCTATATAAGATAAGGCGAAGTCGAAGGTTGAAGTCTATAATGAGAAACTCATTTAGTATAAAAAAAAATTAAGCTGAAGTTTGAAGACCCGTGTTAATGTGTCGCCAATAGTGCGCACTATAGAGAAAAAAAATGTAATAAGTAGGTCTGGTCGAAACGTATTAATTTACTAATTAGAATAATCCTTTGAGATAGGAACTTACCTAAACACTCCTATACATTAGTGTTCGTTACTGAGTTGTTACTGGTATTAGTAGAAGAATTTTATCTTCAAATTTAAATGGGACCAAATGGTTTCAAATAGAAATAGAATTTTCGAAATCCATACAAATTAATAAATTCAAAAGGAACTTCGTATGTTTACCGTCCGTCTACTGTTATCAATGTGGTATGGTTTAGAGATATTCCGATTCTTAAGGCAGGTGATAAGGTACTATTTATCGCAGTAACCGACATGACACAAACTCGCGGGCTGAAGCTAATTGATTCATAAATCACGTAGTTCCGCTGTGATATGCACACAAACGAAGGACACTTTTCTTTTAAAGTCTGATAAAAATCTAGAACAAAACTGCAGTATTGTGATTATAATTAATCTAGGTGTAGACGCTGTGAAATATAGGTATAGTGGTATAGATACTAGAACATAATCATTATTAATATAATAAAGTGAGTTATCTCGTAATGAGGTTATCATGCTCGAGCCAAGCTAGATCTATAGCGATATACAAGGACAGCACAATGGCAACGAAAGCGATCTTTACTGTAGATAGCGGCAGCCTTGAATGAGGAGGGTAGAAACAGAGGGTGGCAAGTCAAATACCTAGCGGTGGGTAATAAACGGCAATTGAATAGAAGCACTACACCTCTGGCTAATATTAAACTAAATGGAATGGAAAATAATGGAAGAATTGGATGGTAGTAGGTAATTAATTTTTTTTGGTATTATTTAGTATAACTATTAGTGCGATTACGATCATTAAATACTAAAAAAAACGACTGCGTCAATACCTGCCATCTTTATTAAATTCATTAAAGAACTGAAAAGATAGTAAAAAAGAATGTTATTTTTTTATTTTGATGTAGCCAGTGTCACGCTTACGACTACGACGCATTATTACTATTGACACCACTGACGTAAAATTTCGACAAGACGTTTATGCTCTAGGGCGTACCAAAGAAATATACATACATACACACAAAAAATATAACCCACCTTTTTTCGAAGTCGGGTAAAACACAAGATTCGAAGAAATGTATGAACATGTATTATATATAAGAGCTTATTTATTCTTCATTATATATATACCCTCTCCTGAGAGGAGACCCGAGCCCAGCAGTGGGACATTACGGGTTGTTGATGATTGATGATGATATATACATATGGATAGGTTGATACACGTAAAAAACTCTGTGTTAGTTACTCATATATCAAAAACTATATATAGTAGTAATGAAATTTACATAAATAATCTATATATAGGTGAGAGTATAGAGGAAGGTGACAGACTGAAGATACTCAAATATCAACGCACAGCCTAAACCGCTGAACCTAGAATCCTGAAATTTTGTATGTAGGTTTTTTATACAACGTAAGTGAGCACTAAGAAAGAAAATTTGGAAATGACACTCCTAATGGAGTAAAATATTGGATGTAAATATCTACTTCTGCACGTGCGAAACTGCGGGCAAACGCTAATTTTCAGCAGTAAAACCGCTCGCTACAATAATATACCGTAGCGCATTAATATGTGCAACAATTATATTTAATTAAAACACTTCCTAGAATTGCATTGCACGAAGTAAATAACGCTATACGCAGTCGGGTTTTTTTAATAATTTATTACTTGTTTTTGAATAAAAATTATCAACATCAAACATTAGCATGCGAACTCATAAGATTTTCCCCACCAAAAAGTGCTCAACGCGGCAAAAGAAGTTTTGTGAGTCAGCATGTCGAGTCGATTTACGAGTTGACACGAACTCGTAAGATTTTCTGCTACCAAAAAGTACTCAACTCGATAACTATAAAACACTTCCTGTCTATGCATTGTACGAAGTAAACTAACATATGCGAATAAATTTCAATATAAATACCAATGTCTTTACTATAGTATCATAATTAGACTGAACCAGTTTATAGATAGATATACTTCTTAGGCAGGAGTTCTTGGCATGTTATACCACGCTGCCTAGACGAGCTGGTACAGGATTTGTGCCAAGTTAGCTCACTTAGGCGGCATTACATTTAAAAAGGCAGTATAAGTACTGCCGATAGAAGTGAAAACTTATAACTTAGAATGTTACTTGTGAATTTAACGTGTAAAATTAGAAATTGCATAATTACTCGACTCTGTAAGAAGGAGGGTTATGTCTTTCGAGTGTATGTATGTATATGTCCTTGGCACTAATTAGAACCTAAACGCACGCTTGCCGTATTCACATGTGAGTGGCATCAATAGATTTGTCTTAGTCGTGAGAGTGACACTGGGTATACCAAAATAAAAAAAAAACAAAATAAAGTAATTATAGGCAGTCGGGTATTTTTTTTTAATAATTCATAAGATTTTCTCCTACCAAAAGTGCTCGACTCGGCCACAGAAGTTTTCACCATTGATAGGAAAGTAATTAAAGTCGAAGTAGAATTATATCTATACGTATGTATGGATGAGTACGGTTAACCGCAACTAGGATAGTTGTGTTTAAGTTAAATCGGTTTGAAATGAAAATAGGTAATTTATTGACTGAAACAAAATCGAGTACTGATACAAGTCTTTCGTCAACGTGGAGTGTAAAACGGAGTTGTTAAAACTATTTTTAGCATATATAGGGCCAAAGGAGCAGAATGGGTGGGTGGGGGAGGGATTAGCCTCACTCACTCAGTGAATAGCGCCTGGTAGACTCCACTTTTGTCGAAGAGTTACTTTGCCACAAGAAAAGTACCGATTTTACGTTCCCCAATTAATTTTCTCCTTTCCTTTCTTATCTCTCTATCTCTTTATTCCTATTTTTCTTATCCAGCTCTTAGAGAGGCAACAGATCGGTCCCCATTCNCGTGAGCAGAGTGTATATAATTATAGTGCTCACCACTATCGTAACACTACAAGTATACAATATAATTAGACCCGAATGACAGTATAACAGGAACTTCTATTAAGCTAATTAATATGCTTTGCCAATTAATGTACTTCATTAGAGATGATAGGCGCTCATAGCCCAGTTGCACTCGGTGATTAGAAACAATCATCGAGGGTAAGCAACAATGGCGCGGTCAGTACCTGGATGGGTGACCGCTGGTGGCATGTTACCATGAGCGTCTCCGTGATTCGGAGGTCACGTTAAGCAGTCGGTCCCGGTTGTTATCATACGATAACAGTCGTGAAGCTAAGTTGGGGGCCTTCGGGCGGCTTAAAAACATCCAACGGCAAGATTTACGTAGCCACAACGTATTCTTGTGAGTCCCCAACCCGCACTTGGCCAGCGTGGGGACGTATGGCCTTAACCCTCTCCTGAGAGGAGACCCGAGCCCAGCAGTGGGACATTATGGGTAGTTGTTTGTTATTAGAGATGAAACTCGCGTTATTGTAAATGCAGTCTACAGGATCCCATGGCTATTACTAATCCGACAAGCAAGTAACTGACAATTAAGGGAGGTCTTTGAAAAATAAAGGCCACCGTTATTGAGAAGTCAGTCTCCTAAAATATACTGACAAATAGTTCAACCTTCGAACCAGGTTCCCCTTCAGGGTTGATGAGGTCCAATGACAGTCACTATGTGGAAAAACTGATATTCAGATAAAACTGGTTGAACTAGTAGCTAACCTCAAATAATCCTGAGAATAGTAAAGGTTGGAAGAAGAAGTCTTCTAAATATAAAGCTTGGTCAGAGTTTTGTGACACGGTCAATTTATCAAATATGGGTAGCTCTATGGTGTGTTGGCTCTATTAATATAAAACTGGTTTTTATTTTAACTTCATGCTCGCAAAAATAATATTTAATACTGCATTTATGAATTGCCAAATAAAAACTAGTGGTGGTTCTTGGCATACTTTATGGGCGGTCACCATATAATGAAGGTTATAACCTATTAAAATGGGTCATAGAGTATTACAGGATTACGATTACAAATACTAATAATAATCTAATAATAATCTTCTTCATCGACATCTTGTATAAAATAGTCTAGAAGGATTTTTTTCTAGTTTCATTTAGTTCAGTAATAGGCGACGCGCGACGTTTTTAATACCTTATTATTGAGTGTACTCTACATAGTTTCAGAATGGGACATTAAAAAAAAACCATTTTTCAAAATAAGAACAACAGGTCTAAGAAAAAAAACTGTTAATTTAAATAAGTTTAGAATCAATAAGGTGAGATCATACTCAGTTCATTCATTTATTTTCTGAGAATTCGATTGTGTCAGAGTTTTACAAGATTAAATACAATGTTGGTAGTGTATATGTATATATTATACTTTGCAGTTAATTATTTACAGCCGTTCTTAGACTTTGTAATATCCATACATATGCATATATATTTTTTCTCTTCCTATGTAATAAAATAGTATAATGTAGAATAATATGAATGCATGATTACATTTTATCACAATTTATCAATAGAATTAAGCTGTTCTAAACCAGATAATATTGTTTATATTTACAAACTGTTTCCAAAAATCTATTATTGTTTTAATTCAAGCCAAAATATTGAGCAAGATAAAACTTACTTAATGTTAATATCAATGAAAATAATTCTAATGTTGATAATACATTTCTACGTATATAAAGTATGGGTAATACAATTTTATGAAATTGGTTAAAAAAATATTTGATATTTACTTTGCATTTTATACAAATAAATATAAGTTTTAATGGAATTTTTCAACTGCAAAGATTCTTGCCACTATTTATTGACTTGTCCAAAAGAAAATGAATATCGGGGTGACTTTAAAGGAATAAGTAACATTATTAATAACCATATTAAGTTATCTGTACATATAAAAAAGCGAAATAGCACTCAAAACTGGAAATTTAGAAGGTTATATACATCCTATAAGGAATCTATCCTTATAGGATGTAGATAACCTCTAAGAAAAGATTTTACGAAACTCATTTCCTAAGGGGGTAATACAGGGGTTGGAAGTTTGTATGAAAGTCATATGTTTTTGAAGTAAGAGATTTGAAATTTAAAAGGAATGCTCTGTGGATGCTGTGGAGTTGTACTAATGATGTATTTTTAGAAATCAACCCCATTTTGGTTTTTAAACAGGGAATGGTAGTTTGTATGATAGTCCAATGTTAGTGCAGTTAAAGTAATTATGGCAGAAGGATTTAAAATGGTATTTGAGCATAAGAATTATTGAAAACAACTACTTATAAGGAGGGATACTGTAATTAAGAATTGTGTGCAATAAACTAACTCCACATGTTCAAAGTTGCAGGCGGCCGCTAGTTAATAATAATTGTAATAATATTATAAGCAAATTAAATGTCCAAATAAAAGTATTTCTTAAGATATTACCCTCCACCATCTCCATTCTTACTAAGTTACTAAGTTAAATAAAATCAAGTAAAGTCCCATAAAAGTTAATAAAATCAGTGATATTGTCCATGAACTTGCCTTCAAAGAGGTAAGTTATCTTTGTGTGATCCACTAATTGTTGTCTAAGTCTGGGTATTCTTTGTATTTGTTTCATGTATGTTTGTAAAGCCCCCTATGACAAAGGATATAGTCCTACGTCTGGAGATGTCTTTTATAAGAAAAAAAAACTGTTGTCCATAAGCAATTGATGGAGACTGTATTTCAGAGGATTCATATTGTTTCACAGCAATGATTAGTTCAATGCCATAATTTCATGGGATTCATCTTTGAAGTTCACCCTGGTATCAATTGGCAATAGAATCCTTACTATCAATTTAATTCATTCATTCAACTCGGAATGAAAACTGATTTTTATATCAAGGTTGGGACAAGCCGACATCGAAATTACAATTGCTTTTTTTATCTATCACTTTCGTTTTTTAAGCTTATCAAAATGTTTATGACATTTTATTTGTGTAAATAGTTATTATACACAAATACAATAAAAAAAAATTAAGAAGTTGCATTAAATTAAATTAAATTTTAAAGAGGTTGATTGACATGGTGATGATTAATAATTAGATCAAAAAAAACTATTTGTTGTTACAAGCTGTGAGAAGCAGCAATGTATTCATTAGTTTGTCTGCATCATTGACCAGCAAATGTATATTAAATTACTAAACAGCATTAATTAACAGCAAATGTTCTTGTATGGAGGTGCCCTGCTTATGGGAGTTCATTATTTGTACAAACTGTGAACTCTTAGGACTGGAATCCCCAGTCTACATACATGGAATACAGCTTTGCTATATATTTTAAACATCCTTATATGGAACTTTTTGTCTCGGACTGTTGATCTGATATATGTATTCTTCAGACGACATGTTGAGGTTGATGACACGATAATGCTATTTAGAATTAATGTTGTATAGACTCAACATAATTTTAAAGGACACAGAATGTTTTCAAATTATGTTGCATAATTCTGGTTTATATCAACTTAGTTAAGTTTTTCATTCACTGATTATATAAGAAAATGTGTAATTTTGCAGCTAAGTAATTTATTTTAACATCATAACTTGATCAAGTTAAACAGAATGTTATCTGCTGTCAAAAAAATCTTAAGATACAATATCAGTGATTTATGTATTAGAACTTATGGCAATATATCATTTTCAGACATTCATACAAATATTTGATCTACTTTTCACATTTGCTTTAGTATATTGTGATAATAGTGAACAATCTACTCAATTAAAATTCTGAGACATCTGGCCTGATGTGGCCCTTGTAGTGTAATTAATTTAATTAGAATACTACACCAAATTTAGTGCATTTAAAAAAAAAAACTGAACATCTTAAATGTAGCAGCTACTGAAATTAGAAAGCGAATGTAAATCAATTATAAAATATAGAAAAGAAGATAAACTTTTTAAAAAGTTTCGTTTAAAGTACGAATAGGCAGCAAGGAAATCGACACATAGCATTTAAAAAAAAATTAAGCTATAAAATTGAACTTGGAATGTATAGTGAGTTGCGGTTTACGTGTCGGCAAGTAAATGAGCGTATCATCGGAAGGTGAAACCGTTAGTTGGGCTACAATTAGGAAATGTCTACATTCTAACCTCTGCGTAACTCCGGTTAATGTGCGGAGCCAACTCCTTGAGCGCCACGGACAGGTCGTGGATGTCAATCTTCCCATTTCCATCGGTGTCTAATTTAGAAAAAAGTGTTTCTAATCTTTCTTCGTCTTCTTTTGGCAATTCCTCTAGCTCCAACGGTGGATGACACTGAACCATGGTGTCTGGACTTAACGTAAGTACCGCTCGTTGAATAACAATATAATATTATTTCATACGAGTAAGTATGAACAAACATAACTCAAGTCTAATATAATAACGTAAAAATATTCATTTTTATAAAAATTATTGCACGCAGTTTCTTTCCAGTCGTTTTGACAGCTACTTGCTGCCGCACTGCTACACACACTCACACCCGCAAATGTAAAACTTGCAAACTATTATAGCCGTGTTCTACAAATCGACACGGATGTTGGTTTCAAGAAAATAAGCAAAAGTGAACCTTATCTGTGAAAGTTAAAATTCATTAAAACCGTAGGTTTCCGTCCAAAGCTACATTTGTGTGGTTTTGTTTCACTCGGCGGGAATGTGGAGTAACGCCATCTATCCCATAATAACGTAAATGAAGTAAGGCCGCGAAATATTGATTTCATTTCGACATGGAAAAAGTTGGTAACTTCTGTTTTAATTCAATTTACATATTGTTTGTAGGATCTCTTTAATGTTTCGTTAGTTATTAAGCATCGTTCACTTTTCTGTAACAGTCAGGTACAAAAATGTTGTCTTGCTTTTCCTGGGTCGAGTTTTGACTGTGTAGATAAATAAATAAATAGTAGCTAAAGTAATAAAAGTGGAATCATGGTAAATATTTTGGTTTTTGGCACTACTTTGTTAATAAACGATAGTTCTATTTCTAATGCGAATTTAATAAGTTTCAAGTCTAACTTTTTTACTAGTGCCAATTCCGTTCCAAACTTTTGGACAGAAAGTTTTAGGTCTTACTAATAGATGTCTCTATCTGTACCGTTATTTGGAAACTTGGTTAAACATCAAGGCATCTGAACTTATGACAAAGGAATTAAAATAATGAAACTCCTTTTAAACAATTCTAAGATCTGTATATTCTTCTATTACTATAAATGAGAATGTAAGTTTGTTTGTTACGCTTTCACCAATCATCATGAAACTTTGTATACATATTCTTGAAAGTATTACAAGTAACATAGGAAGAAAAGTTAGCATTATTTAAAAATGAATCGCCGAAATTTAAGTACGATCATAACTTTCAAGTGACAGCACCAAATAAGCATTATGACAGTAACCAAGAACCACTAAAATAATGTATTTATCTGATGAAATGGAGTTCATACAGTTTAAAAATCATGTTTTTCATATTGCGAGCGAGATTAACAGTTAATTAACAAAAATAAAACTACAAAATACAGCAATCCGCCATGTTAAGTTGAACACCAATCAGAGCGAGTTACGTAGCTTATGTATAAAAATTATTTTGTTCAAATATAATCGACGGTCACTTAACTGTTTTTAAAGCTATAATTGACACTGGTTATATTATTATTATTATTAGAACATTTTCCGAATATCATAAAGCTGTTTTTCAAAATGGTCATCATGCCTTTTGGATAATTCTTTTATGTGTTTACCGCCTATAGTATCTTTGTGTGTTATTTAAGTAGTCGATATCAGGTAATTAAAGTGGGAGAACACTAAAGTTTACAGTTTGCGACTACGCAAACTGTTAACTTGCGGAGTGCCTCAAGGATCCATCCTAGGACTTTTGTTGTTTCTAATGTACATCAACAATATACATCAAGCAGGACTACAAGGGCATTTAACCTTATATGCGGGTGATACATGTTTGTTCTATTTTGGAAGCAATATAACAGAAATAATTGAAAATGCTCAAACTGATCTCAACACTCTCCAAAAATGGTTTCAGCGCAACGCAGCTTACTGCTAATACTTCTAAAACACCATACATAATATTTAAAACCAAAAATAAAAAAAACTGCCCGATTATCCTCAACTTGAACGGGGAGGTATTGCGACTTACTAACCAAGAGAAATATCTTGGATTAATACTGGATAGCAACTTAACATGGAACGCCTATATAGAACACATCGCAAATAAACTATCCTTACTAGTGAGTTCATAACACAAAATAGTCAGGTGTATTCCGAAAAAAACGCAACTATATATTAAAGTGTAAAATGTTTTATCCGATTAAATAAATAGTATTAGGGATGTAAGTTTTGTATACGAAACTATAATTTATCTTAAAGATAACCAAACTATTTAATTAATATGAAAATGAGTTTTTTTGCCGGTATTCTTCTCTTCGGAGCGACAAAAGCAGGCAGTAGAATTTGGTGTTTTAACCTAATTTACATTAACAATCTTTGCGTCTGCTTGTGTCGATCGCTAGCTTCAAATTGATGTTCATAAATGTCACTTGGTGTCTTAATTGAATAAATGAATTTAATTAATTAGGTCTGTGTATGTATTTATGTATATGTATGTATATATGAGTAGAATGAGTAGATGAGTAGATGTGTATTTATATATGAATGTTAAATATTTTGAATTTGGTGTTTTTTTGTAATTATTCACATTTGAACAGATCTGAGATTTGTGCACCTTGCTACTGGTACCCTTATTAATGTCACCAGATTATGCGTATAAAGGTTGTCTGTAAGAGACCGCCATGAGCGATAAGACCGCCAATTGTCACATTTGTATGTTGGAATTCTTTTTTTTCTATCTGGTAAATGTGTACAATAAAGATAAATAAATAAATAATTCACGTCAATGAGTAAATACGCAGCACACGAAAAATACACTGGACAGCCAGGGCGAGAGAGAGCTCCAGAACGAGACAACAGTATAGATGATAATTATGGCTCCATTGTCACAGAAACAATTAGAAGACCTTCACCCAACTGTTTATTGGATTAAAAGTATTTCATATCAAGTTTATAATATTAAATAATAAATCGTGTGTGGCTTGTCAGTGCCATCACATATACTGACAACTAGTTCAAGCTTCGAGTTCAGTTCAACCTCAGGGCTGTGGAGGTCATGCCAGTAGCTCCGTGGAAAAACTGACTATAGCCGACCCCAATTAATCTTGGGAATATTAAAGGGTAGGAAGATGATGACATTGCGCGTGGCTTGTCTAAAAAATTCCTGGGCAAACTATCATTAATTAAAAATTTAAATAATGACTTTTTATTAAACAATGTACTCATGGCTTTTAAACTTTCACGTTTAATAAAGTTTAATTATTTTCACGGGCATTAACATGATCTCTTATTTAAAGGTATTAACATACCTCTGATTTGTCTGACGTTTCGACAAGGTTGCACTGCCCGTGGTCACAGGTAGGCGAGTCTCGTCAGAGGTATGTACTACCTTTAAATAAATGATCGCGTTAATTCCTGTGAAAATAATTACTATAGTGTATTGTACTGTAACTCATGAGTTTAACAAATAAATTAAACAAGCGAAGTGCAAGGGTTACCGACTACCTTTTCTCGAAGCGCTTCGTTGTTTTTTTTAACCCTCATAACTTTGGTTGTTATATATGATGGTATATATGATATACCAGATAGTTTAAATTCTCAGGATATGATGTCAAAAATATACTACTAAAACATACAAAGTTTCAATTACATAGCTCTGATACCTTAGACTTTATTTATATCTAAAATTGTGGTTGTCTGGAAAAGATTGCCGTGAGCGATAAGACCGCCTATTTTATGATTTGCATATTTGTGACTCACCCTCTGTTTTAACTTTGTAATTTTGCATGTATTCAATAAAGATATATCTTTAAATAAATAAAATACATCGATTTTGTCACTGACATACTAATGATCATCAAAATATTAGAGTACTTCCTGAAGTGCTAGAAAGTTGAAATATGGTAAGTAAACGAAGTTTAGTATACAAACAACAAAGAATATAGGCAACTTACAAAAATAAATGAAATCCTATTAAAAACATTTTCATGTTAAATGTTGCCAAGACGACTGCAGATAGCTTACACTGTGAAAAAGATATCAGATCTCATGTAGAGCCATGCTTCTGCATCTACACACTATAACTCTACCAACTTCACAAACTCTACATCTCAGTAAAAATGTACAGCTCGGCTGTTTCGTTATTTCAGAAACAAGATATTTGCAAACACAAAAGGCGTTCGTTTCGCCTTTGTGACGGTAGCGAGACGACGAGCCGCTATACCAGAGGCGTCACAAGTGCTTTGCCGGCCTTTCGGCATTTTTTTTAACTTTTTAATCTATATATATAAAAGCATCTATTTATTATAGGCGCAACAGGCAGCCCTTTGTGCATGGAATGCATGGAGACAGAAGAAACGTCGCAGCCCGTTCTCACAGGATGTAGAAGTGTGGCTTATAAACGCGCAGACATGCTCCAATCAACATCACAGGAACATGTAGTGACCTAAAAAGGCTGCTGAGCTTCTGAGATGACAAACCTACGTACAACATCCTATCAAGAGGCTAAGTGTGGTAATTGACCCTGCAAAACAAACAAACAATGTCTTCACCCCCTTTTACTGATGAGGAAGGGCCGCTAGTAATTTTTTGCAAAGCGAAGGACTAATGTTTGAATGCCAAGCTCCAGTTGTGTGGCTGGTGTGCTTGAGGATGTATCGCTTGATGATAAGTGATTATCGCCGCCCATGGACAACCGCAATGTAAGAAGAGCGTTGCCGACCTTTGGGGGAAGGGAAAGGGGTTGGTTATGGGCCGCCAGTATCTTCACTCGCTCTGTGAAACAC
The DNA here is from genome assembly GCA_003709505.1 of Hyphantria cunea. Lineage (NCBI taxonomy): Eukaryota > Metazoa > Arthropoda > Insecta > Lepidoptera > Erebidae > Hyphantria > Hyphantria cunea. The sequence goes on from PKRV01001945.1 coordinate 624,692, forward strand.
AGCGCAGGCTCTGTTTCAGGTTTTCTGTGAGGCCGAGGTATCACTCCGGTCGAGTCAACCCATTCATTCCGAAGTGTGGTTCTCTCATTTTTTTTGGAATGCCTTTACGCACTTCGCTCCCCCCTTCGGGGACAGGGGGCTCGCTTTGTGTGGGACTCCTGACTGACTCGCCAGACTACCCACTAAACCACCACGGTGTGCCACTCTGCGTCTGAGACGGGAGAGATCCGGGAACCGCTTCCTTGCGCCATCTGGACCCCTCCCAGCGCCTGCCCGCACTGAAGCGGGCAACGTCTTCTGATGTTAAACTCTTAAGGTGGGCGACGTACGGCACACGCGTAACGTCGCCCCCCTCGCGGGTGGCCTCTGAAGCGGATGGGGGAGAAAACCCGTCCCGCCCATCCGCGGCCACACTCAGGGCGGCATGAGGCGCTGGTAGGCGCGCCTCCCCCGCCCGGTTCGCCGGTGGCGGATCTCACTCTCGCCGCCGGCCATGGATCGTACGACGGCCGGCAGCGAGAGATCTCCTCCGATGACTGCAGTGAGGGCCCGACGCTGCAGCGCCTAAGCGGGGCACACCGCCAGCGTGTGCTGCGCCGAGTCCTCACTGCAGTCGCGGTGGTGGCAGGCACTTCCCGAAGCAACCGTGCCCGGAAAGCACCCGCGTCAGTCGGAAGGAAAGGGTCCCGTGCTGCCGCCCTGCCCACTCGAGGATGACGGGCTGGAGCGCCTCCACGGTGGCGAAGCCAGTACGTGGAGCCTCCAGCCGCGAAGACCAACGAGCCATCGTGGCCCGAACCGGTACGAGGACCGAGTTGACCACTATGGAGGCGCCGGGGGGCGGCCCACGACGGGGCCCGTGGAAGAGCAGGGCCTCCGTCTTGTCCAGGGCCATCCGCAAGCCCAGCGCCTCGATGCGCTCGACCACCAGAGACACTCCCCTGGTGGCCAGGCACGCCGCCTCCTGGAAGTCCGCCCCCCGGGCTGTGACCAAAGTGTCATCGGCGTAACAAGTTACGCCGATGACCAACGTGTCATCGTCGTAACAAATTACGCCCAGCCCGGAGGGGCCTAAGGTGTGGCCTAGATCAAGCTGTGGACTATTAAAATTTATCGATGATAATGAACTCATTTTGGTATTATTATAGGTTTAAAAATGATTGTGGGATTGGTTGCTTTTACGATCCTTCCTGTACCTTATGATAACTGTACAAAATTAAATATGCGTTTATTTAATTATTTAAGTAAGCAGTGTCTTTCGAAAAAATATCATGAACTTTATTCGTTAATTTTCAATGAAATGTATATAATTAAATATATTTATGCACTATTGATATAATAACAATAACTACTTTCCCGCTAATTACAAACTTTGATTGTCAGTAGTACTATAATCGATGCGAATATTAACTGCATACCGCTCCACTTTTTATTGCAAAAGCAACCAAGTATAAATAAAAGGTTACTCATAAAATCGGTTACATGATATTTTGGGGTGCTCAAACCAACGACAATAAGTCACATTGAGGAATATTGTCACGTAGCTGACGATGACATGGACATAATAGACCGTCACCCTATTATACTTCATTAAATTCACTCTATAACAAACATATTTCGCTAAGTAGGCATTTCATGCGCCATCCCTGTTTCACATAACCAGTTCCCTGAGTGTGTAAGGGGAATAGAGAAGTGCATTTGTCAAAAGCTGAAGCAACTGTTGTCTGATTTCAACCAATAAATCCGTGAGGATGGGATAGCTATTATGTCAAATATGACAATACACAAATTGACGCGGCCGAAAGTCTATAAACTTTAGAAGTTAATACGTGGTTGCAGTTAATCCTAAGCAATACACTGTGAACTTTATTGCACGTAGTTTAAAGTCGAAAGTATTTAAAGGAGCAAGAAATTGGTTGCTATTGCAATTTGAACTCTTTGTAATCTGTGAGTAAGTTGATTTTGCAAGTTACTTTTTCGCTATTGTTGAAAAGATGAACCATAAAAAAAAAAATTGAAAAGGGGGTGAACAAAAGCTCATAAAAGATGGAGATTAATCGGGATTTGGGTACAATAACACACATGCCGTGGCCGATGGGCTCGTCTGTTTGTCACTAACAGTGTTATATGGGGCTAGGCGAGTAATTATTATTGCCAATGCTGTAAATACGGGGCCAGAATTTGACGGTTCATGATGATCAATTTATCGCTTGCTCTTACTAGATAACAATTATTTAGTATATAGGTAGGTACTTACTCGGCAAGTTATTTAGAAGGCAGGTAATTTTATAAAACGTTATAACAATTTACTCCTTGTTATTATATTGTTATTTTTTATTTTTGGAAATATGACTGAAAATAAAAGTATGTAACAATTTACTTCCTAATTTTTTACGATCGATGTGACCTCAAGGTCCTTACTGCCACCGTACAAGACGCTTGTTCAATTCGCTTAATATTGCAGTTTCTGTTTCAGATCATAATGAGGAAGATGTTCGTATACTAAGTTTTATTTCAATTATATAGGGTTACAAGTCGATCACTCTGAATTTGTTGATACCTAATTCATTAATGTTGTTTCAAGAGTTTCGACGCTACGGTGGAACGTACAAACATTCATATACGGCCAAAACTATTATGCTTCTTTTTGAATTCTCCGTATTTTTACAAGAAGGAGAGGGTACACGGTTTTGTGAAATTAAATGAGTGAATGAAGAGTACTTTATTATTAATGACAAGTTAGTATTAGGCTTATTATAATTAGGTAGCTGTAACATATGGAGAAACAAATTTATGTCATTCGTTCGTTGGAGAACTCATGGGGTCGAAGCAGCATATCGGGAGTCAGTTTGACCACGGCCTTAGTACAACCCCAGATAACCATCCTTTTGTTGCTTAGATATTTACTCGTAGCGGGCAGAATTTGAACTCTCGTGTCTGTTGTAGTTTTTTCTGGGTATTGCAAAAATATTGAGCATACAAAAAGTTCATAATTCCCGGTCACAGACCTTTAAAAGTGGATATAAATCATAGAAAAGGAGAAAAAACTGAATTTCATATATTTCACCTCTGTCAATCGATTCATAACAATGACCCGATTTACAGTTTGAGTACCTACATAAATTCTGTGGTATTTGGTAGAACAATGATAACTCAACTTTTGTAGTTTTTATAATGTAGGTACATTTTAAATTCAGAATAAATCGAACCCCTAGAAAAATATATTCTGATGTTTTTAATTTTAAATACCGGAGGCCAAAGGAAAAAAAAATACCGGTGTCTGTGTGTCATTTCACTTATAGTATTTGTAATTTTAAGTTAAATGTTTAAACGATTGTATTGTACAAAAATGAATTTTAGAGTTAATATTGTTCTACCAAACACCACAGAATTGTATAAAGCGTTTTATGAAGTCGAGTTATAGTAATCCATTTGGAGATTGGCCCAATAACATAGTGCTGTATAAAGTCGAAGCCATTATGCCATCCGTGCAGTTAGATCTAACCATACATGTAGGCAGATATATGAATGATTGGTGGAATTAAATTATGATGTATCACGCTTGTCTGAGAGAAGTCAATTTTCTGTTAGATGTTAAATCTTCACAATAATCCAGTGAATAGATGCAGGTTTTGCAATCATAATCGGAAATGTCGCTCAATAACGGCCATCACGTTGTCAATGGCTTCCATCAAAGTGATGGATATTTCATAGAGCCCTGTCCAGAGACAAATTAACGAGCAGACGTATCACCTGATGGTAAACGATTACCGTCGCCCATGAACACCCGTAACACCAGAGGTGTCACAAGTGTGTTGCCGGCCTTTGGGGGATGGGTTCGGGGATAGGGGGAAGGATTTAGGTGCGGCCTCCGGTATCCTCACTTACTTGATGAAACACAGCGCAAGCGCTGTTTCACACCGGTTTTCAGATGAGGCCGTGGTAACACTCCGGTCGAGCCGGCTCATTCGTGCCGGAGCGTGGCTCTCCCACGGTAGGCTTGTAATATGTATGTATATCGGAAAATCTCAAATTAGTTTCGGAAACAAAAACGCCTTTCACGATGGATACTGTGTATGAATAATTCTAAAAAATTACTAAACATGCTTTCAGATGTGTCTCTTAGGCGTGCAGTCATTACTTTAGCGCTCTTTAGTAATTCTAGCGGGATTCAGTAAGCGTTCTATGGACGGCCTGACACCCACTTGGCCGGAATACATTAATCAATATTTGAATTTTGACCAGACATAAAATATATGCTTGAAAAATCTGTTTTTTTATTAAGGGACTAACCAGCAGACGTATCGCCTGATGGTAAGCTATTACCGCCGGCCACCCGCAACACCAGACGAAGTTATCTATCTATCTATATCTCTGCCATGGCGTTACCTCACACACATCTCTTAACTTACATATTTAACGATTACATTCTTGTTAATTTAAATATCTCTCATCTTATTGAAAAGCTTCTCAGAAAAGCCTATATCTACATAAAAAGATTGGCTACTGCGATGTCACTTTTTTGTTGAAATTAATAAAATTTAGGCTAATAACACTGAACCGATGGACAACTTTGCAATATTGACTTCTAATTAAATTTGTATTTTCGTTTCAAATAAAACAAAACATTCATCCGTGAAAGAGCCACGATTCGCCACGAATGGGCTGGCTCCACTGAATTGATGACAGTGCCTCACCGAAAACCCAGTGTGACAGTGTGAAATAGCGCCTGTGCTGTTTTCCACTGAAAGAGGATACCGGAGGCCCATTCCCTCCCCACCACCAAAGACCGGAAATCCACTTGTGAACCCCCTGGTGTTCCGAGTGTCCATGAGCAGCGGTAATAATCTACCAGTTGTCGTCGTATCTGCTCGCCTATCTGCTCGTTTGCCCCTTGTTACATAAAAAATATGAAAGCCTACATAACTCAATAAAACAATTTCTCTGTTCTACACATTTATTTTGAAACATAACTAGAACGATTGCTTATAAGCAATTAATAATCAAACTGTTAGTGAAAATTAATAAATTTTGCAATTGATTATTAATTTACAAACGTCTCTCCCAAAAAGGCAAAGGCGCGCCAACACAGATTCTCCCTAGATTAGGGGGCAATCTGTGCGTGCGAACTATCCCCGTCATGGACTTTCCGTATACATCAACTGCCAGCATTCAGCCACTATTCTTATATTATTTACAATAGGTAACTTAGATCCAATACACGTTAATATATTTATTAAACATCAATACCATCAATAACCATAACGTCCCACTGCTGGGCTCGGGTCTCCCCTCAGGAGAGGGTTAAGGCCAAACATACCCAAGTTGGGGACTGGCAAGTCTACGTTGTGGCTACGTAATCTTGCCGTTAGAAGTTTTTAAGCCGCCCAAGGGCCTCCAACAAAGCTTCACGACTGTTATCCTTTGAAAACAATCGGGACCAACTGCTTAACGTGACCTCCGAATCACGGAGACGCTCATAGTAACATGCCACCAGCGGTCACCCATCCAGGTACTGACCGCGCCGTCGTTGCTCACACTCGGTGATTGTATCTAATCACCAAGTGCAACCGGGCTATGAGCACTTATTAAACACAGCCTTTTTAAACATATTGATGAGTAAAATTTGGTTTTAACGTTGCGAAATTATGCATAACAATTACTGTAATTGTGGAAACTAAAAATACTTACTTACAAACTAATAAGTTGTTAATTCCAATTTACATCTTAAAATATTTAATTAGCGACAAAAACATCTAATGTTTTAAACACATACATGTAAAATATAATGTCACATCTATTGCAGAGAATTATATATATAGAGAATTAATATATATAGATAAATATATAGAGAATTAACCCCTACTTACAACGTACCTGACACCTCTTTTGCTTCTTCAACATTCATCATCATCAATCGCTGCATGCAAGCAAGCCGGCTGTTGCTTTTGCTTCTTCAACATTCATCATCATCAATCGCTGCATGCAAGCTAGCCGGTTGTTGCTTTTGCTTCGTCAACATTCATCATCATCAATCGCAGCATGCAAGCTAGCCGGTTGCTGCTTTTCACACGACTTTTTTAGCACATCAGCAATGTTTGCCGTGGACGACCTTTTTTCAATATTTCCAGATACATTCACTCTATCTAAATTCCCTTCATAAGTCTACAACTATCCCTCCTTTTTAGCTAGCTATATCTAAAAATACGTAACATTTAAACCTAATCTAATAACTACTTTTAACATTATAATCAGTGCACTATTATCGTTTTTCTAATAAAATTGCTTAAATATAGGAATGTAGTATTTTGACTAGATAAATATATTTCATTTTTTACTTTCCTATCGCTATAAATATACATAACTTATAAAACTGCAAGTAAATCGTATGTACAAATGTTAAAGTAAAACTGCGAACTAACATTTTCCAATGAAACCTTATTTACGGACTACTAATGGTAAAAGTCTGAACCATTATTTAAAAAGCGTTTATTTTGAAACTTTATTACAAATCACTTGGTAAATGTTAGGGTTTGCCTCAAGGCAAGATGAATATTGAAATAAACATGTCAAAAGATATATACAGAATAGTTATAGTCCATTAGCTTATATACGGTCACCTTGACACGGTGCCGTCGCACGTGTGGCCAGCTACCACAAACTAAAAAAGCCTGCCTGCGACGTACATCCGTAAGCAAGTATGATTTTTCTGTTTACACCATGGTATTAATTAATACTTTTGTATTTCACAACTATAACCACAATTACGTGCAGGTGCACTGACACTATCTAAACGAATGGACTATACTAGTGACGATGAGTTACAGATTACCCCAGGGAATCACTGTTACTTAGAGGGTAATGTGTGCAATGAGTAAGTGAGACAGTTTACAGTAACATATGTTAAATATACTCATGTAAGCCATTATCGCTAGAAAAATTATTAACATTTTATTTTAATAACCTATGTGAAATTACGACTAAGAATTAGCTCTGTACGTACAACATGTGACCACGATCGGAACAATGTGGTCGAAATATCGAATAAAATACTAGTCAAAACAAAATAAGGGCCACTACGTTTTTACTGTATTCTCATGAATTCTTGAGGTTCCAGGGTTGATTAATGATTTTAATGATCAGATTGGATGTATTAATTAATTTTCATTGTAAACGGCATAAAAAATGATGGAAGCAAAATAAAAAAAAAATGCACCACTTTTTCATTTTTTTTTTTGAAAATGTAACGGCTGTATGAAAAATTATATTAAAGACATATATCATCTACCTAAGTTACCCGTCGGAGTAGCCATTAATTAAACTGAAATTTTACAATATATACTATTACTAGCAACCCGCCCCGGCTTCGCACGGGTGCAATGCTAATACTAAATCGCACAACAAAACTGTGTAATGAACTGTCGCCTGCGGTATTCCTGGACCAATACGACCTTCAAACCTTCAAGAAAAGAGCGTACTCTTGAGAGGCCGGCAACGCATTTGTGACGCCTCTGGTGTTGCGGGTGTCCATGGACGGCGGTAATCGCTTACCATCAGGCGATACGTCTGCTCGTTTGCCTCCTATAACATAAAAAAACACTACCCAAAACAAAAAAAACTTATTAAGTATTGTTATTTTCTTTGCTAGAGAGTTCCGATAATAAACGCGTCCAATTGCTGCTAAATTCAAAGTGCAACTGGGAGAACCACTTTTTTTTGTTATGACTGTTGGCGCCCTAAGGCCTCTACAGCGGTAAACGGGCTATTGGTGAGCGTGTGGGCTCTCAATCGGGCAACACTCACACAACGCCATCTACTCCCAAGGTAAGCAGAGCTTGTAGTATGGGTACTAGACAACTGATATAAATACATATATACTTATTTTTTGTAAATACATACATAGAAAATAGTCAAACTCGGAAGCAGATATTTGCAAATCATACAAACATTTGATTTGACCCGGGAATCGAAAGGAAAAATCGAGACCATACACTACCACTGTTCCATTCCAATACTATGCAGTGGTTTAACTACTGATCCACATCTAATAATAAAAGTAGCAATAATGAAATGAACATGTCTAAAGAATTTTACATGACAAAAAGTACTATTGTACGTGCAAGTACCATTTTTCATTAACGTCAAGTACACAATATTCTTAACTTTAAGATACAGTAATAATTTATCAATTAGGGATGCGAAAGTCAGTTCAGTAACTTTCAGTTCAGTCAACCATCTTCATGCATAAGGGTTCTCCCGACAATTTTCTCATGGTTTCGCAAGAATTTTATAGGGAAGTCTGGCACTGGCGGATGCATTAAGATAAGGTTATCTTCGATATATATCGTTGGTCATTCAGAACGTTTATCATCTCTATACATATCACAAATAACCCTCTCTACAGGGATATTTCCAACAGTGGCACGGAAGAAGGCCTCGACGATCATATGGGCGCTAACATTGTTCAGCAATGAGATCAGGTTCAGAAGGCGCCTCGCTCGGTTTAGTTCCAGAGGGTATGCGCGCCTCGAATACTTTAACAAAGAATAAAATATATATTATACAGAAATAAAAAACACTTCTAGTAAACTTTTACACTTAAATAATTGTTTTAAGTCTGCGTCTGTAAAGTTGTACTTGTATTTTGTTAAGATTTCACTATCTTTTCAGCTGTATCCAATAATTCCCCTAAAGCGTTCCAGAAAACAAACGTTTTCCAGCCAACAGTGAACCCTAAGCCTGTTATTAATATACCACATAACAATGTATTAGATTTGGCTAACAATGTGACGAAGACACTATTGAATGTATTTAATTTGTCTAACAATGTGACGAAGACGCTATTGAAGGTATTTAATTTGGTTAACAATGTGACGAAGACACTATTGAATATATTTAATTTGGCTAACAATGTGACGAAGACACTATTGAATTTATTTAATTTGGCTAACAATGTGACGAAGACACTATTGAATGTATTTAATTTGGCAAAGACAATGTGGTGGCAGATTGAGAATACGCTGTATCACAGTTATTCGTGGGTATCGTAAGAGCCGACAAAGGGGTCAAACTGCACATCACAACAGTACTGAAGGAGCAGGAGGGAAACTAAAATTAAACCAAACAAAACTTCTTTCTTTGGGAAGGCATATCTTTAACAGGGCTTTATTGTTATACTTGATGATAATAATAGTTTAATAAAGTGTTTCGCGTATTCTGGTAAAATTTACTTAAAACCGGCTTGCTAAAAGTTTTGCCATTGGCTTCGCCATAGTAGATCTTAGTTATTGCGGTAAATATTAGTTTATTTAGGAATCTTACCTCACATAAGAAGATTTTTGATTGGTTTTGGCCCATGAGGATTGCATTTGGAGTCTTGATTTTCGGAAGAACATTTCCTAACAATCTTTCATCGAAGCCTGTCCTGAGCAGAAGAAGAAGTCTCAGACAGCCATATTCAAACGTATCGGGACGTAATTCACCAACTTCTATGGAGAATACTTCATAAGCTTCCAGATCTCTAGCGCTCACCGAACTCTGGTTACGTAGAAATAGCAGCACGTTCATCGGAAACACAAATTGTGCAGTTCCAAGGAGAAATATATCCTTCCAGGATTCTTGAAGTAGGACAAATTTGTCGTTTATGGTCAAGGCATCGAAGACTGGCATGTTCCTCGCCCACTTGACATTCAAAAAGAGCAACCGAGCGGCAGCTTCATTCATGGCATCAGGGTGATCTGCAGATAATGAGGTATTCCCGAGATACATCGGTGATGGAGGGGGACTGAATAGAAAAGGATGCACCATAGGATTGTAAGTACAGGGCAAGAGAGGCATAGGTATTATTGGCCTTATGGGGGCAAGAGGCGTATCTATTCGCGGTGCAGGTATTGGTGCCGGTTGAGGGGTCTGAGGGGTCGGTGGAGAGCCTGAAGTTGATTCTCTCAAGAGCAGATCCATCTGACGCCTGAGTGTTGAGTAGCGTGGCCCACGTTCATGTTGAACCGCTGAAACAACGTAACGTTTGATCAATTTATAATTTGCCGCACTTTGCGTCTCTCTCGCAGTTGAAGGGGGAGTCAAGTTTTGCTGCATTAGTTACTGTAATATTTTTTTTAAATTTATTTTAAATGTATATCCTGCAGTCTGATTGCAGTATGAGCAAATGTGGTGTAGTAGGCATGTGTTTTAGAGTGTGATAACTCCCAACGGAGCACACCCCTTATTTCATAAGGTCAGCCAGTTTTTAGCGACCTCACTCTTCAAATATGTCTCGACGTTTCTTCAGTCGACGAGCTTTTTCAGGAACACTGAGCTGTTCTGCAAGTTGGTTTGGATGTTTCAGAAGTCGTGATTTTTAGGGGGGAGCTATGGTTGTTGATCACTTCTTTAATCGTGGGCATGTTTAGGATATTGTGTATTTCCTTTTAGTTTTGCATCCTTTGTATAATCGTTATATTTGAGATACATGTTGACCCCCACAATTCAATTCCGTATGTCCAAATTGGCTTCAGCATTGTATTGTATATGAGAATCTTGTTGTCGATTGTCAGTTTGGAGTTTCTACCCAGTAGCCAGTACAGTCCTTTGTACTTGAGGTTGATCTGGTCTCTTTTAGTTTGTACGTGTTTTTTCCATGTGACAATACGGTCTAAGTGCATACCCAAATACTTGACTGAATTTTTATATGGGAGCTAAGTACCATTTAAAGTTACTGGAGGGCAGTCTTCCTTGCGTAAGGTAAAGGTTACGTGAACTGATTTAGGCTCACTAGGCGTATTTCTCCATTTGGCCATCCATTTCTCTATTTTATGGAGTCCGCTTTGTAGGAATTTGGTTGCTTGACCTGGACATGTGTTTGAGTCGAGCAAAGCTGCATCGTCTGCAAAAGTGGCTAGTGTGAACTCATGCTATTTGGTAGGTCACATGTAAACAGGGAGTACAAGACGGGCCCAAGAACAGTTCCTTTTAGCACTCCTGCTTGAACTTCATGGAAATCTGATGTGCAGTTAACTTCTTTAACCTGGAATATTCTGTTCGTTAGGTATGACCTTAATTTCTCAATGTATGTGTGTGGTAGTGACGATTTTATATTGCATAGCAACCCTTATGCCAGACTCTGTCGAAGGCCTGCTAGATGTCCAGAAAAGCTGATGAACAATATTCTTTCCTCTCAAAAGCCTTCCTGATTACTCTTGTTACTCTATGGACTTGTTTTGTTGTGGCATGCTCTTTCCTAAAGCCAAATTGATGGTCAGGGATGATTGACTTTTCTGTCAAAACCTTGTTTAGTCTTTGTAAAAGGATTTTTCTCAAACAGCTTGGACATGATCAGTAGCAAACTGATAGGCCTGTAGGAGGTAACTTCCTGAGTCGGTTTACCGGGTTTATATACCATTATTATTTGAGACACTTTCACAAGTCTGGAAAGTAGCTTTAGATGTTGTCAGGTATATGACTGCCTTACGAGGTAGCTCTTCTAGAACTTTTTTATCGATTAGGTCAAACCCTGGGGCCTTATTATTGTGTATATAGTTGATGTTTTTAGCCATCTCTCTAGGTTTTACTGGTTTTAGTGGTAGTTCAATTTGGAAGTCCTGGTTGAAGATGGAGTCTATGTCTGTTTCATCTGTATCCGAACCGGCATCTTTAGGTTTAAAAACCTGGCTGAGATGTTCTGCAAATATATTAGCTTAGTCCTGGTTAGTTCTAGTGCAAGTGCCGGTACTTGTTCGGAGTAGAGGTTTATAGAGCATGGGTCGATGGAAGTTCCGGCATACTTTTCATAAAGAATAGTTTGTGGCTTCTGTAGGTGTTAGACCTTCCAAATATGTCGCAAGCGCAACTCCGTTAGCTTCAGATATCAGGGTTTTCAGTTTCTTGGTTGCTTTGTTAAGTTAAATGTGTCGCTAGGATGTCTGCTAATGTGCCATATTCGGTGAAGTCTGCGTTTCTCTAGTAGATTTGCCCGTATGGTCTCCGAGTAGGTTTTTCGAGTTTCTTGACATTTCACGAAATATCAATTCACGAAAATTGCACCAGTCAGTTAGTCTATTATGTAATTTTAGTTTCTTTTCGGTATTCATGACAGTGGTGCTGATTAGGAGTATTACCGGTACGTGGTTAATGTCGACATTCAGACATGTTTCTGTTTTATGAGAAAGTCTGGAAAGACCCTTAGTGACGAAGTAGTCGATGACGTCTGGTAATCTATTTAGATCAGTAGGCCAGTGGGCTCTGCAGTTGAGATTGTAGAAATGCGATTCCTATCTAGACTCTTCTTAAGCTCTCTACCTCTAGTGTTGGTTAATCTAGAGCCCCAGTGAACATGCTTTGCATTCCAATCTCCCCCAATTATGAAACTAAAAATGAAACGTGGGCCTAACGTCTTAAAGAATTGGTTGTATTGCTCCTCTTTTATTTTATGCTTCGGGGGTGCTATTGAGGTAGTTCATCATGTTTGATACTAGATCTAATAATAATAGCTGCTCCAGCGTGGGCAATACCATCCGGGTGGTAAGTAGCATATAAGTTATAGTTTTGTATTTTGATACTGCTGCTTTTAGTAAAATGTGTTTCAGATACCAAAAGAATGTCTATGTTGTGTGTATGTAGTAGGATTTTTTACTGTAATATTTAAAGAAATATTTAACAGGATATGGGCTAGCTTACGGTACTAAATTTTAAAGTAAACGATTATCTTATCTGAGGCTACTGCAGTACAAACCTCCTTACCCCCGGTCTCTGATCAGAGGGAAACAATGGGCGGTAACACACTTGCGACTCTTAAGTTACAGGAGTGCATGCGTCGGGTAATTTATAAACCATCATTTGATCCTTATAACATAACAAAGATGAAAGTTACATTATATAACACACTTGTGTAATTGTACTAATAAACTGCACAAAAAAGACATTTTAATGTTACTCAACCGTATAAAAACCATTCGATCAATCATACAATCCATTTTTATTTACGAATATGGATGGTATGGTGGGGTGTTACAGTATAATAATAATAGAAAAGGCACATGCAGATATTGTTCGGTAGGCAGATTAGTAGTAAGTAGATAAGTACACTGAAATTTTTAATAAAATTATGCAAAAGAAAAATAAATCCATTTAACTAAAAATGTTTAAGTAATGGATGGTTTATAAGTTAATGTGCCCCACATCTAAGTAATGAAGTGCTCTGTGCAATTACTATTTATTATAATTATCTCTTTGTTGGTATTTTAAAATAAGCGTGGGAGAGCTACGCTTCAGCATGAATGGGCTGGCTCGATCGGAGTGATACCACGGCCTCACAGAAAACCGGCGTGAAACAGCGACTGCGCTGTGTTTCACCAAGTGAGTCCAACCAATTCCCCCCTCTCCTTCCCTATTCCCCAAAGGCCGTCAACGCACTTGTGACGGCGGTAATCGTTTACAATCAGGCGACACATCTGCTCATTTGCCCTCAATTCTAGACAAAAAAGGACAGACTTCTAAACAACTTAAGGCAATTCCGAATTAGTAACATGTTTGTCAGTAAATTTCCCAGAAAAAAATAAAATATTACCGTCTCTGTTCATTCCCACACCTAGACACTTAGTCAGCCTACAAGCTCGGCATTGGTTCCGGTGGGTCTTGTCCACCAGACACGTAGTAGGAGTTCTTGATTTACAGGTGTACCGGCGATCTCGGCGGACTGACCGTTTAAAGAAACCTGCGCACCCATCGCAGGCAAACACCCCGTAGTGCTTACCTGAAGAGTGGTCGTGGCAGACGGCGCATGGCACGTCGTATAGGATACGGCCTGATGGACAAAAACATCTGTTTAATACCACGGTGATGGTAAAAATACTGATAGCGATATTAATTCGTGAAGTTGCTATCTACTTAATTAGATTTTAAGACTTTGTATTTGAAAGATAATTGTTAAAAAGGTATTTATATGTTAACAAGCGTGTCTCGCCAACAAGCTGTGTAAGCTAGTGGATATTTAGGGGAAAGGAATAAAACTAATTTATTGTGTATATATATATATATATCTATGTCTTTGTTTGAGAATTTGACTGAAAGCCCTTACGCTTTGTTTGAGAGTTTGACTGAAAGCCTTTACGTTTTGTTTTAGAATTCGACTGAAAGCTTTTACGTTTTGTTTCAGAATTCGACTGAAAGCCCTTACATTTTGTTTGAGAATTCTACTGAAAGCTCTCACGCTTTGCTTGAGAATTCGATTGAAAGTTTTTACGCTTTGTTCTAGAATTTCAATGAAAGCTATTACGCTTGTCCGAAACATTATGAAAGCTTTTACGCTTTGATTATTCGAGTATTTGCTTGAAAGCCGCTACGCTTAGCCTGAAAATCAGTACACTTTGCCTAAGAAAGCTTGAAAGTTTATTATTTGATCTAGTTAAGCCAAATAGACTGGTAGCCAGGGTGCGCAAGCTCATCCATGTATTTGAAAACTTGAGAAGTCCGGCTGACTTTTCGGTTTATTTTCCCCGTTGGCCCCTTTAATTATAACCTACTGCATCCCTGCATGGGGTAATGCTGGGAAATGCCTCATGCTACGATAGGAGAGAACCCAGACACACACACACACACACACACACACACACATCCATACTCATTATAGTGCTTTTTTTGTAATTTATAGCTTAATTTTCTAGTCGTCTATTAGGAATATAGAACGCTTATGTCTGTACTTTGCTGGAGATGGGCGATAATAACCACGACACAGTTTATAACTAACGTGGTTATTTTCGTACACAAATAAACTTGTATACTGTTTTTCTGTTCCAATAAAGTTTAATTTATTATTATTACAGCCTGTTTGCTCCGTCCTTCTTTTTAACTAGTATTATGGGGTTGGAATATTCTGACTGGGACTCTTTAATTATTCCCTTACTAATCAAGTCTTGAATTATGTCTCTCACTTTTAGTTTTTCTTGAAAGGACAATTTATATGGACGATAAACAACCAGTGTATTGCTAGTTAGGTTTATAAACATTTCACCAGTTGTGACTGTGGAACTCGCGGTTCCAGAAATTAAATAGAGAACTCATTAATAATGGACATAAGAGATTTTTTGTAATCGCCTTGAAGAGGTGTATTAACATCAATGTCGCTGATGGTAGTATTTACCTGGTGCAATGATGATAATTTGTTTGAGCGTGTTATATATTGCCCGTATTTCGTACGAATGTAAGTTACACCATCACGGTTTAAAACATCGGTCCCTATAATAATGGGTGCATTCATACATAGGTGAGGAACGACTACAAAATCAGTTTCGATAGATATTTCGGGCAATTCAATAGTTAAAGTAACGTAAGAATTACAAATTATCTCTTTTCTCAACTCCCTTAAGAGTAAATCGCCGAGTTTGTGGATTGGAAGATAAATATTTTAAAACCTGATCATAAATAAGCGTAATGTTCATAGCACCACTATCAATTAAGACGTCAACCGGGATTCCCTGGACAACCGCCGTGGTATTGTCACTACTTCTATTACAGTTCGATAAAGACTGACCAACGTCGTTACATAAGTTTATTTTGCGTTTATTTCGCGTTTCGGAACGCTCTTTAGCAAAACAAGTACTTTCATGGTAGTCGTAGTAGCTGGTGTTGATTTTTGAGTAGTTGGGACCGCGTTGTCTGGTTTGTGTTGACGTAATTTCTTGTAGGAACGGTTACTTCTATGTGCGAATCGACCACAATTAAAAACTTCGACTTTGAAAGTTGATTTGAATCATTATGGCGGCTAGAAATTGATAAACGACTATCTGGTTTATTACGACCCGGTTTGACATATATTGATAGAAATGAAATTAAATTGTCCACAGACAGGTTACCGTTAGCCGCTGCTGCACGTACTTGAGCGTCCGTTATACCTCTAATAACTATTTGTATCATCAGGTCCTCACTCAGATCTTTGACAACACGTAAACGTAATAGCGACCGACGAGCATATTCGGCAACGTACTGAATTTATCCAACGTATTGTTCATAACATCAAATAGTATATTCGCGAAGCCGAGTTTATTAGGGCAAAGAGGTATGAAGTCAGGTTTAAAATTTGTCCACGACCGATCACTTGTTACCCATACGCTCAACCAGGACTTAGCTTCACCCTTGAGGCATGATGCCACCCGTGACAGGCATTCTCGGTCACCACATGCATTTAAATTACGAGCTCGCTCTACCTCTTCACAACACGATTTGATATCGTGCAGGGTAGGATCGAAATTCGACATATAATATTGCGAATGAGAAGGTTCTACTGATTTCATTGCTTCCTCTAACGCGAGAAATATATTGTTATCGCTTACGACATTAGTACCAGCACTGGGTCGCACTGTTTCGACTCCGCCATTACCTGCTATTGAAATTATTGGTGTTTATACGCTGGTATGTGTCCCACTGTTAAACGATTAAGCAAAATATGGACGGTCCGAGTGCTGACTCGGACCGCCCATATTTTGCTCAATCGTTTCTAATCGTGATAAAATCATATCGAGCGAACGTTGCACTTTTTGAGTTTTCTTCTGACGTTTGGCACGCGCACATGACCTATCAAGAGACCCTATCACGAGACCTGCGTCCAACGCGAGAACGCGATCTGGTTCTAATCCGCGAGCGGTTCTTTTTACGTTCCCTAGAATTTACATCTCGTTCGCGATGACGTCTAGATCCATTTCTAGAACGATTATGACGATAGAAATATTTTCAAACTACCCACACTTTAACTGTCGCTCACGTTACTAGCTTTCAAGGACGGAGAGGAAACGAATTTAAAAAAAAAGTGGATGGTTCTAACGTGGTTGTGAGGTGTATTTATCCCACTTCTGATTTTAGGAATCACAAGCTGATTTTATTTAAAAAAGTTATTAATTTACAAAAACTTATATTTATCTCAAATACACAGTTAACAATTTAAAAGAAACGTGTGAAACCTTCGATGGTTATCGATCAACTATGTCGTACTGTCGTTGACCATTTGAGGCTGCTTTATATAGGCACCGTGAAATGTCTCCTTGCTAATTCCTCACAATATATGACACATGATGGTTAAGGATGCCTCGTTTACAGGCGATCTTAGGTACAATGTAAAACAATGTACTTCGGTCACAAAATGCATCTCTCGGAAGTAAATTACGGACCAATCAACAGTTTTAAATGAAATAGGCTACAATTTAAATTATAATTAAAAAGCAAATTTAATAAAATTTACTAAGAATACGTAATTTTGTTGAGATGGCGTTAAATATTTCTCTTGAAATAAAAAAAATACAATTGTTTATGTATCATTCCAAGAACCTGCATCCCACACACAATAGTTTAATAAATCAAAATGTGACATTGGTATATTGGTACGCCTCTCGAGCCTCTCGAAGAGTGGAGCGCTGCGCGGCGGCTCCGTAGGGTTACGCCCCAGTGGGAGGCGCTTTACTGATTTATGATTCTAGTCTGACTATGGACTTCATGATATTATAAGCTTTGAATTTTAGTAAAGTAGGTTTTTAAAAATGGTACAAGTTCAGGCCCATTTTACATCGGTTTTCTTTTAGTGTTTAATTTATTAAACAGAATTTAAATAGGGAATGTGTTTGTTTATTTTCTATTTTTTTACGCCCTGCGATTGTACTAAATTGTACTGAAATTCTCTGTGCCATATTAAGTCTCTAGGAAAGTAAATCTCTAAGGAAAGTATCTCTACCTTATAAAGTCTAAAAAGCTAAACATTTTTTTAAATTCATTATTATTTTATATATTCGTTGGTAACTTTTCTCAATATGCTCTCATGAATTATGATTTCATACGGTGATTTTGTAATAGTGCCTGACTTTTAGACTAGGTTGTTCCAACCGTGTATTCCCCTACAATTAACATCATCAGATAGCGCAAAAATACTAATATACAAAAATCAAACACTACGCAAAAGGCATTTTTATTATCTATTAAAATTAATGATTCCAATGTCAAAATATTATCTGCACACTTTTCTAAACATGAATGAAGTCGGCTCTGCACAATTCAATGCACTTTTGCCCAAAAAAACATACCCGTGGGGTTTTATACTATAATCATTGTTAATCTTGGTTCCGTATCAATAAGTATGCATACTGATGTTAAATGCTAGGTAATCTGATATTTATAGGCAAATTTAGTTTGAACGGTAGCTTTATAGATTGCTATATTAATAAGCTATATAGGCATTTGATATGTAGATTTGGTTTACCGTGGCGGCTCTGCGGGTTTCCATCTGCGGTTCACGTAACATAGCGGACAGACTTTCTCACATAAATGACAATCAGTTCTGACTTTTGCTCGTAATTAGGTAGTAGTTTAGTAAAGCGAGTAAAATTATGCAAAAGGGATTTTTCTGCGTCAATATATGTATCTTTATTAATGCCAGTTTTTTTTAATAAAATATATAAGTTATATATATATCTTCTTAATCACATTTAAAATACTTAATTTTGTTTTTTTTTTGAAGTGAAACTTCTTTAGGCGCATGAGGGTAAAATTTTTACAAATGTAACGTCACGCAAGTATGCAACGGAAGTGTTGAAAAAGAGAGAGAGAGCGATCGAGACCGATTGAGAGAGAGTAATACAGGGCGAACGTAGCATGAAGCAACTAGCGATGGAGTGAGAGTAGGGAGCAAGCAAGTGAGAAAGATCGAGAGAAAAAGTGAGATATAGCGATTGTCGTATCACGCTCAGTGCCATGGAGCGAGAGGTGGGGAGAGCTAAGAAGTTTCACTTCTGACATGTGTACTTTGTACGCACACAGTTTTTTAATTTAATGTACCCAGTGTCAGTCTCACGATTAATACAAATCTATTGACTCTTTGTAGTTTAGGCTCTAGGGCGTGCCAAAAAAATATAAATACTGTACATACATACACTCGCAAAACATATTCCTTCTTCTTTCACAGTCGGGTGATAACAAATTTATTTCTTAGTAGGTAGATTTAGCTTATAGCTTAGTGCAATAAGCTATAAGCTAAATATTACAAAAGCAGCAAGTATTACATAAGCTGTAGCTTTTGTTCGCGTCTCCGCCCGGGTATATCTCGGTTACGGCGATAGAAGTTAGCATATGTCCTTCCTAAGGAGTCAAAGTATGTTTAAGCCAAATTTCATTGAAATCTGGCAAAGGTTGTCCGTAAGAGATCGCCATGAGCGATAAGACCGCCAATTGTCACATTTGTATGTTGTAATTACTTTTTTTCTATCTGTTAAGTGTGTACAATAAAGATAAATAAATAAATAAATAAAAAAATCCATGTTACTGTCACATTTATAATATTAAGTATGGATTACATTAAAGGTTTTACTAGTAATTACTGTTTTATTTCAGTTCAAGTTTTATAAGTGCTTACATACGATGTCAATTGTCATATTGTTGTGATGTGTCCTATAATATTCTGAGTGTAAAAGACAGTTTTTGGAGCTGGTTCCTGACAACTTATTAATTAATTTAATTGAGAAGTGTTTTGTGCGCTTTACCACTCGGTAGCCAACGTACAATACATAAAACCCATTTAACTCTTAAAATAAATAATAATTATCGACATCCCATGTGCCGTACCCTAAATTCAAAAACCTTAAGATCCCACGGGCATAGACAAAAGTTTATTCATACACGATCAGTCGAAAAGGCATAAAGGCAATACGTATAAGACATCCTACTTGGATGAATGGTATACACTTGTACAGGAAGTGTGGTGTCGGATAAACGACCAGAAGAATGGGCGTGCGGACGATGGGAAAAACTCTCATCACAGATAATTACGCCTTCTCGAATGAACAATTGTGTATTTCCTTTTTTTACAAGTTCGTTTTTATAAGCTGAAGTACCTACTATTTAAGGAATTTCATTTTGTATCGTCGACTCATTTTTCTTATTTATTTTAAAATGTCTTTTTAAAGATAGATTTTATATGAGAGTTGAGTTTAACAGCCGTAGAAAAAAAACAAAGGTAAATGTGATAATTTCTACATCCCAAATGTATACTTAAATTAATGTTTTGATTTGTTTTAAGATTGAAAATTTTATTTTACCGATATGTCTCTCTTTTTTCAAAGAATCAAAATATTTATGTAATAAAACATTCGGTTATGAACAACATACAAGGATTTAATTTTTGAATCAACAGTTAAGTCATTCGACGAAAAATTGCACAGGAAGCCTATCATTAGGCCTATCGGTTCCAAATCCTCCCAAATGATATTTATCAACGGTGCGAAAGCTCACCTGTGGCAAGTGACCCGCCGATCGCGTGTTTAGTGAGGGACCAAAACAAACTGATGGTTATTAATCGAGGATGCTATTTAAATTAAAATGTATTTCAAATGAGAGTAACTACCGTTGTTCCCACATTAATTGGGGTGTGACTGAGTTTTGAGTGGCCCTATTTGTGAATGTAATGAATGGTATTGTGCTTATTAGTAATTTGCTTTAAGTATTGTAACAAAACGTAACACTTAAAATATCTAGACTAATTTGAGAAAAAAGAAACATTTTATGATTAAGTTGTTTGTGAATCTGAAATCTCTTTCAAATGTGAAAGTTTAAAAAAATATAATATAAAAAACGAAAAATATTTTTCAACGAGGCTTTTGTCCAACAGAAGAATAAGGTATTTCTGGCGTTTGATTAATCGAGTAAGTGCTTGCCTGGGAGGTATTTAATTTTAGCTTGTTGAAAATTCGTATTCAGAGATTATTTGGTAAAACAAATTTTCAAAGTTGAATACACACGTCATTGCGACCGTTAATGAACGGTATCATTTTCGAGAGGGCGCGAGGGGGACTCTGTGAGTTTTGACAGATGCGCGGACGCACCTCGTGGGAATAGATCGAAGAGCTAAATTGTCATCACGTCATCTCGCATATTGCTAATTAACGAGAACGAATAGCCAATTCGCTGTTGTTACTAAAACTATCCGTTACCATTTATACTTTAATAATGAGCTGTTAATATATCGGTTATGTAAGTATTTTAGTTTTATAACGTGGGAAATCGCTTGACATATTATTTAACAATGTCACTTTTACTATATAAACTCATTCGTATAATTATGAACTCATAATTTCATAGATGGTAAGTAAATACTGTGCCCACGTTCAGATGTAACTCAAGAGGTATTTGTCTCTGTCTTGAGGGCTTAGGAATTTACAAAAAGTAACGAATTATTAAAAAATCCATTGGCGTCAATATTTGCCATCTTTATAAAATTTATTGAAGAACTGACAAAGAAAAGTCTGTTCAAATATTTAAATGCCTTTTTTAATATTTTGATTTACTCAGTGTCACTCTCACGACTAAGACGTATATATTGACACACACCACTCCTATAAAAATACGAGAAGCCGTTTAAGCTCTAGGTCGTGTCAAAGAAACATACATACATACCCTCGAAAAACATAGTCCTTCTTTCGTAGTCGGGTAAAAAGGGAAAGTGACAGCAGTGTCTTATTATTTCGTTTATATCTTTATTTAAATCATATCAATCTACGATTGAACAAAGACATTTTTTGAATTAAATTCTTAAATTCCCAAATAACTAAATTATAAATTGTTAGCATAGTATTTTCAAGTAGTGCATATGATATATGTCTAACGAGAATTTGAAAGAATACATAAATAAAAAAAGTGTTGTAAAAAACCACTTACTTGTAGAAGGTTGGTTGTCCTGTGGCTGCATGGCCGTAGTTTTAAATTACAGCACGGAACCTGCAAAACAATTACATCATTAAGTACTAGAGAAAACGAAAGTACATTTTCACACAGGAAAGGTCGCAAAATAACACTTAAGCAGCCCATTCGCGGTTTTCAAGAGCTCTTGAGAGTCAATGCAAAGAAAATAATCGATCATAAATTGCAACAAATGTAAGAAAATAATGCACCATTGTGTGACTTAGTGGCTGACATCTTTCGACCACAACGAGGAGTGCCTCTTGTATTATTGTTCATTATTCCCACTGTTCTAATACTTATTTGTAATAAACGGCCATTGCGTCGAGCACCATTGAGTAGTTACCGTTTAATTCTTTCGGAACACTCACAGTTACCCCACAAATGCTTGTAACCGTGTGAATAATTATATTCGTATATGTCACTTTGAGATTATTGAGTTTTTAATCATTTAGCAAGACTGGTCATACTCAGATTGAATTGAATTTTTGTATTACGCTACGCTACGCCATTTAAATTTTGTATCACGCCTGTAATTACAAGAAAACAATTCAATATCTGTAGTTACAGACAGAATTGGATTTAAACAATCTAATATTTTTAGACAGTACATGCTAGTGTAACATTTTCTGTGGTTGTAAGTTAAAGTTATAGTCAATAAATCAGTAAAATTTAAAAAAATAATAAATGGTACATTATAATAAATTAGTAAAATTAAAATAATAATAATAATAATAATGGTAATAAATGGTTCATCAGAGACCGAACCCCTTAATTGTAGACTAAGGGAAATGAGTTTTAAGTTTAGAGTAAAGTCGACAAAACAGTATTTATAAAAATATTTTTTCTTGATAAAATTCAATTTGTTTTCAGTACTACAGAAATTTCCTATAACTCAATTTTCTTGATCAAATAAAACAAATATTTGCCATAGTTCCTTCTTGTTTTTTTTTTAAATTTTTAATCTTTATGTAAAAATCGGCTTACCAAAATACTAGGTAGACGGGAAACATTCAACTCTGTTTTTGTAAAATAACACCGCACCCTATAGAAATCAAGAAAAAAGTATTTAGCGGTAAGATAACGTAACGATAGTCACAAAATTACAAAAAGATTCTCAGAAACAAATGTAAAACAATTTTTTTTGTAGTATTCGTCTACAAAACCCAGTAGCAACTTTTGCTTGTTATTTGTTCATCCGTCGGGCGGTCACTTAGATGTTGGGTAGTTTTTGCACACTTAATTGTAGGTACAAAACAGGTAATTACATTTCGATAATCCCCGTAAGCATCGGAACAAAAGCAGGGATGAGCCGGGTCGGACGGGCCCGGTGCGCTCTTGAGGGTTGCAAACAAATGGGGGATCAAAAATAGTATAGGAAAGTCGGCAGCTTCTTGCTTTGAGATAATAAAAAAAAATCAGAGTAATGCTTGTATTGTTGTGTTCGGGTCTGTAGCGAGGAATTTGCGGCCCATTTTTTTCATGAATGACTTTTTAGCACAACAGCTGCTATAATAACAAACATTGTATGGTGTATTAATCTATAATATTGTGATGTAAGTACTTTACATTAATGAGGTTGTCTCGTAAATGTGACAACCGAGACGGGCCTGTTGGCACGGTGGATCTGACTGGTAAGACGAAGGTCATTGGTTAGAATCCCACTAGGAAACATAATTAATTGATGAGTTTGATTATACGTTTCGTGTCTTGGTGCAGTTTATCCGTGTATGTATTGCAAGTATGTTTGTCAGCGATCTAGTTACTATAGTAATTTGGAAATGTGTGATTTTCCAAAATAATATTATTTTATCTAATACCTTTAAACAAGCAAGTATTATACGTATTATCTAAATCTCGGAAACGGCTTAAATGATTTTCATAAAATTTAGGATGCAGGGAGCTTTGGGCCGATAAATCGATAGGTTATCCAGGTGTTTGATGTAAGTACTTAATACATTAACGAGAATATGTATTAGATATGACAACCATAGTCTTCGCCAGAAAACAGAAGAAAGATATAAAAAAGGGGGCAACAAAATTATTTCGAGCTTACATAAGGCCACAGGGTAATCGCGCGTGTTTCCGAAACACTTACATTTTGCCAATTAGGATTATTCAGGCCCGTTAATACGTTACAACTCGGTGTTGCGGCGTGACGCGACGGCAGCGATGCACAAAAGAAATTTACCTCAGTCGTACGTCACGATCGATTAGAACAACAATTCGCTCCCGTTTCCGCCTAATTTCGATAAGTGAGTGCCTACGATAAACAGTACTACGATGCCGTATTCTTACACAAATATTGAGTACACTGAGATGGTACGAGTGATAGCTACGTGTGGTGATAAAACGCGCGAAGCCTGCCGCGAGTATGCACAGCTATTTCCTAACCTACCAACGCCTTCGACTAGGACAATTTTAGGTGCAACACAGCGATTGCGCGATTACGGGCAATTTCAGTCCAGGTCTAGTGATAGTGGACGTCCAACGAGGCACACAGTGCGCGAACAAGAACGAAGAAAAGAGCGCGAAAAGATATTGGAGTTTTTTGAAGCCAATTCAACCGCGAGTACCAATGTGTCCCAATATTTTGCATGGAGTGTCGTTCATAGCGAAGGGAAATACCCATGTCACCTTCATCGTGCTAAGAGCTTACCGATCCAGACAAACCTGCATGTGTTGCATTTTGCAACTGGTTGCTATCCGAACCGCCCACCATTTTATTTGCCGATGAAGCGACATTTGGCAGAGTAGTTTTGTTCAATACTGGCAATGAACATTTATGGAGTTATGAAAACCCCCACCAACCTAGACCGCATATTTTTCAACACCGGTTTAGTGTCAATGTGTGCTGGGATTGTTAATTCCACATTATTGGGCCCCGTCTTTCTGGAAAGACTGAACGGCGACACCTACCAACAGTTTCTCACAGAAACCCTACCGGTGTTATTGGATAATGTATGTACCACTAGCTACATTATGTGGTATATACTACCAAAATGACAGCGTGCCAGCGCCGTTATATTGGTAATATTTGTATGTGCAGTACTTTGCTCGTGCAGTCAGAGAGACATTGAACAGGGAGTACCCCAGTCGGTGTCTAGGACGTGGAGGAGCTCGTGCGCGGCCTCCTAGGTCACCAGATATTGTGACATGTGAAAAGCATAGTTTGTTCCGGTGGTGAAGTTATTGGTGGTTAATTTACCGTGAAAATGTAATAATCTGAATTAATTTTAATATAGAAGATATTACTTTCTTAGTGTAAATTTGACTTCAATCGACCGGCTAAAAAAGCGCCGGAAAACTTAGTTGGTAGTTAGTACCGAAATGTCGAATGAATGCGTTCTTTAATGGTTTGGCGGTTTTTGCGTCAAGTGCCTTTTTACCAAGGAATTGCCAAGTTACACCACTGCTGACAACACTGAAGATAGCATCACCGATATTTATAAAAAAATACTTGGACATTTCCGTAACAAACGCATAGATAATACAGTACATTTTGAAAAATACAAAATAAAGTAAGTAAGTAAGTAGCAAATGATATCTTATACTTGAATATAAAATGAAAGTAATACCTTTATAGTAGCGCGCCGAGAAGTCGACAAGTGACTTAGATCGTTTTCCAGCCTGCCTTGTATAGAAAACGATAACGAATGTATGTTGACGAGTAAAAACAATTAAAGATTAAGCCAATAAGCGTGTCGGGAGACCATTAATAGTTAAAACTTTAACAACTTGACAAATAAGCGAAATTTAATTTTAGCATTAACAGTCGAGTTATTGTTTTCTATCAGAAAATTAATTAAACGCAAGCCACGAAACGTTGTGGTCGAGTAATATACTATTAACAGTCAATAAATAGATGTTTTTCTTGTTATATAACAAACGAAAAGCGCAACTGTTCGCCGCATTCTAACATTACTACATCTAATAGAATACTTTAGCGACTTTTAGTTATTAAGATTTATTTATCTTACACTAGCTTTTGCCTGCGTTTATGTCAATGATCGTGGTGTAGAGTAACTCATGTATATCCTTAAGAATCAGATTATCTCCATGTCAAATTTCATTGAAATCGGTGCAGCTGTTTAGCCGTGAAACCGAAACAGACAGAGCTACTTTAGAATTTAAAATATTAGTACAGACTAAGCTTATTTTTATAAGTGTAGTAGTTATTTTCTCCTCTCCTCCTGAGGAGGTCTCAGAGAGTGACAATGGACTTGTAATTATTAAGTTACAGACTCCTATGAGCGAAGAAACTCACTTAAGAAAATGAGATCGTCTGCTCGATCTCTTTAAACAATAAACTATAAGTTTGTCTTTTATCAGAAGTTCTTACTTATGCAGCTAATCGAGCATACGATACAGTCAGCTGCTTTTCGCTGTTGTGTCGCTGTGTTCAATTAATTTTATTTACTTATTTTTAAAGCGCATTTTATTTAAAGAGCAAAGAGGTTCATTTCATATGAACTTAAACAATAGTTTGAGTTTTCACTTCTGCCGGCAGTCCTCAGGACTGCTTTGTGTTTTTTCTTCATGAAATTTAGTGTGTAAGGGTTTTGAGGGCGTTAAATCAATCTAAATAGGATTCAATTCGGTCGTTATCCGTTCATTATGCATTAGCTGTGTCCCGCGGCTTAGCGGATATTGTTCATTATTTCTTTGATTTTAGATTTGTTTCCGTGTAACCCTTTTTTCTAAAATATGTTACTGCTTATAACAAGAGCTGTATATGCTTATGACTATTATTCACGTGAGTAGAACCCGTGGGAATTATATTTATATAATGTATCTAAAAGCCGTAGGATAAGCAATATTTAGAGTTTTATACGAGTAAACTCTCTGTAATATTTTAACAAATAAAACCAAAACGGTTTATTTACATTATTTTTTACTGAAGAATGACCCATATTTTTAAAACTTTTGAATATTAATTTTTGCTCTAGCTATTAAATCATTTAAATCAATTCACGAAAAAATATATTTTCTCATACATCCGAAAACAGCTCGTTTTGTTTGAAATGGCAGATAAAACAACAGAGAACTACGAATTTTCCAATAAGCAAGAAACAGATCCAAACTCTATCTAGTAACTGGTCTATGTCCAAAAGAAATCACCGTATCACCGTTGCAGTATAAAATTAAAAAAAAAAGATAAGTTAATATAAACGTTTTTAATACAAACATAGTCACTTGCATAATGCAAGCTGTAAGGATCGCATTTCATTCTAAAGGGCTACAAGTCGCCCGCATCTAGTCACTCCTTTCAAAACGAAGGTTACCTACCGCAGTGATTAATGGTGGTCTTAATAAATAATATATTTAATGATTATACGTTCATTACCAAACTATCGCTACCCTACGCATATTAAACCCTAATTTTTCTGCAAACTCCATACGATTCTTATGACCTATTTACATTATGTTGAGATTTTCATAAACGGGATTGACGTATAAAGTTATTTTATCTGGCGGTAATTTTTTTGTATGTATGACTTTGCCAGAATGACTCTACTCTACCTGGTAGAAAGGATAAGTAGAATCAGTGAATGGTGATCACCATTCTCATTGCGAATGCAGACAATGCAGAATAGTGACCCACACCATGGCGGCCTAGTGTTACTGCCGCATTATTAGGCTTCCGGTCTTACACTTACCAATGAAACACGACAGCACGAACACCGTCATTTTAAGTTCATCTTCTGCGAGGGTAATACCGGGGCGGTATTACCCTCGCACCCGGCCAGTGCTGAAGTCAGTGTGGCTCTACTACCTCGAAAACCAAACCACAACATTATTGAACAATGTGTATCATCTATTTATCGCACAGCAGTATGGTAAGCTTAAACCCAAGTATATTACAATAATACACGAGCAAACTTGAATTGAAGTGGAAAAATTATTCGTTATATAGCTACTAAAAGTATTGTCATTCCAAGATTTCAACTATTTAGAATGAACTGGGCATCGACTCGGAAACCAACTGAAATACTTATAGAAAGAGACTTTATTCGCTAAATAACACGTTTACAAACGTTCATATTGGTGAATCTGGTAAAAGTCAGCTAAAACCGGATAACCAGAAAAACGCACAGCAATTTTTGTG
Organism: Hyphantria cunea; assembly: GCA_003709505.1. Classification (NCBI taxonomy): domain Eukaryota; kingdom Metazoa; phylum Arthropoda; class Insecta; order Lepidoptera; family Erebidae; genus Hyphantria; species Hyphantria cunea. The sequence continues at coordinate 652,500 of PKRV01001945.1, forward strand.
TAATTCTGACTTGAATTAACTTTTAAAGAAAAATTTTAGTGTTAATTTTTTTATTAAATCCATGTAAATAAATTATAGGTAATTGTGATGTTGAAATAGGCATGATGACAGTAACCAAGAAGTTCAAATTGGCATTATGACAACAACCAAGAACTACTAAAATTATGTATTTATCTGATGAAGTGGGGTTCATAGAGTATAAAAATTGTAAATCGTATTGATTTTCATATTTAGAGCGGGATGAGTAGTTAATTGTCAAAAATAAAACTACAAAATACAGCAATCCGCCGTGTTAAATTGAATATATATAAAGCTAACTTGGTTCGGATATAATCGACTATCGCTTTACTGTTTTTAAGAGCTATAATTGCCAATGGTTGACAAATGGTGACGTCGCGTCTTACACAAAGAGACGCCATAAAAGCATCTAGCTTTTTCTACTTAAAATTTAAATCGCATTTTTTTCATACTAAATTTTTATTTTCTATAAAAATTTAACTGTTTTCTACAATAGGAGATACTTGCGAACATTATAAAAAAGTTTTTTAAAATTAGTCATCATGCCTTTTGTGTAGTGTCGTAGAAATTGTGTAGTGTAGTGTAGAGTATTAAGTTACTATACGCCAGCATTAATATAATAATAAACAATACAACCTTAATCTCCATAATAAAAACGCAAGCACAGAGATTCATATGTACTGTATACGTCATAAAAATCTGATCATAAGTAGTTTGGGATCCTGCTAGGTAAATAGTTTCATGTTGCAATACGTTCATTAGGCGAATTATCCCAAGGAGAACGCTTAGATACATAAATAAGTTTCAATGTTGCTCATTATTAAACGTTCAATACTTACATTATTATTCCAATTTGATTAATGAAGTTATTATTTTGAAAATATATATTAGTTTTGGAGTTTTGGTGTATTTAAAAAACAAATTATATACGTATTTATATTAGTTCTTTATCCATAACACAAGTTCGATTTAGCTTGGGAATAGATGACGTTGTGTGTTAGATGTCCGAAATATTTTTTTACGTATATTTATTGTCCCTTTTATACATAACCAGAGAATTATGCAATTATAATATCTCACGTTGCTTTGATTTTCTTGATTAGTTAAAAATGTTTACGATATTGTTGACCCAGTTGGAATTTTGGAAAAAGAATAATGTTAGAAGTTATACATTTTGGTGGCATTGCGACAACAATTTTATTGGTATTTTTTGAAGCTATCAGATCAGGATCAAGATTGCCGTATCTAAAGAAAGCATTTTTGCAAAACTAAATCTATCCAAACAAATAAAACTGGAATTTCTGTTTGAATAATAAAGTAACTCCTTACTTAATGCATATGTACGAGTATGTATACACGGTATATATACTAAAATAACATTTTTTTACAAGTTTAGTGTATAATTAATATTCTTTTATGAAGAGACATTTCACACGTTATATAGCGTGATTTCTATACACCTTATAAACATACTAAACAATGAAGAGGACTGTGAAAATAAAGGTGAGAATACTGAAATATCTGTAACGTGTATGCATACAAACGCAAGACATAATTATATATTTTGCAAGAAATACTGCTTTAATTTACTTTTAATATTTTTAGGAGTTAGTTGATCCTTCTGTGCCATTTTTCATTCATTAATTAGAAATGGCACAGAAGGATCAACGACAACATCAATGAATGACATATCCCAATTTTCTTTTACCGTGATTGTTTGTGTATTTAGGCAAAATTAAGTAGTTTTTTTATTTTTATGTATATAACAATTCCAGTGGTATATATTTTTGGTAAATTTTCTAAAAATAATCCTAATTAGATCGATTTATCACCACCGAAACCCGCTGGCTGCATTCTAAATTTCATGAAAAACATTGTAGCCGTTTCTAAGATTCAGATTATAAATATATACAAAAAATGCACTTTTGATGGCATTAGATATGGCTGGAGCTGGCGCTGAGAGGAGATTAATTCCTATTGAGAGTTTCCGTTGTTTTGTTTATTTCAAAAAAAGGTTTCACTTCTATGAGTTAATCTCTTGTAAATAACAATGTAACTCAAAATTTAAACTTCATTTGAGAACTTTTCGGTCTATGACAGATTCGCCTTTGAAGGGATTTTGAAAATGAAATGTATTTGTGCTAAAGTTATTAGCGAATTCAATATAATCCTTTACGAGAAGCAGTAAACAGAAGTCATATTCATGAATGCCAATTTCTTTGTTATTTGCAATGCATTTGCTGTGAGTTGACTTTTTGAAAAGAGTGGCCATGAGATTCTTTGTTAGTATTCTTCTCATAAGGAGAAACAAGTAGAGACGCGTAGAGACGTTTTGTAAACTGGTTGTTACTGGTAACTGTAAGTTATAAATCGACACAGGCAGACAGTGGATTTAGTGTTATCACTAATTCACCTTGACAATACAGTACATCTGTGGATTTTGTTTGTGTCGTACTATGATGTTTTTATCTGTAGCTTCAATTTAACGTTCATAAATGTCACTTAGTGTTTCAATTGAATAAAAAAAAATACTATGGGCTTTACTGGCGGTTACGGTGGAATATAATATTCATTTTGTTTTCAGTATTGGGGTTGTTTGTTTATGTTAAAGTAAAGGTTATAGGGAACTGTTTTTTACAAAAGTAAATAAAATATTTTTAAATAGGTACACAGAAATTGAAAAAAGAAATAAAATAATAATTTTTAGCCATAGTTACCTAGAAACTTTCACTCCAAGTATTAGCCTTTGTATACACTTTTTGTAATCTTCCATTAAAATTTTGTAATGTATTGAAGTCTACATGATAACGACAAAACTTAATCGATAAACTTTTACTGTTTAAAAAACAAGAATAAACAAAATAAAACCATTTCACTAAAATGTCACACCGTTATTTAGTGATAAGAGAATGGAGAATTAACACTAAATGTACGTAACCACAACGATGGTCGTCGATAGAATGACTCTCGCGCAGCTCCATTGGGGATGAAGGGGCGCGGCGTGTGGCTGCGCCGCCCTTTTCATTGTCGTTTCTATATTCGAACACAATCATTTATCGATGATCATTTATTGACTATTGTTACTTGGTATAGTAATTCATGCCTTTGTTTGGTAAATTTATTTTTTTTTATTTGAAAAAGTAATTTTAAACTTACCTATTAGTTATATTACATTACAATGTATATAAATAAACAAATGATTAATTTAAAAAGTTTTTTTTTTTAAATTAAAGCTTGTTACTAAAAACAGTAACTTTGAGCTCTTTCATTTGGTATCCGAAAAATTTGTTACAGCGGCCATTTTAGTTTAATAATAATACCGATGAAAATATTTGCATTGTCATCACTAAAGATTGTCATTGTCAGAACTAAATATATATTTCAAATTTTAGCTCAATCGTAAATCGGGCAGTGGGTAATTTAACTTGCAAGATATAATTACAGACAAACATCGGGACAGGTGAAACTAAATAAAAGCTATATAAAATGAATCACAAAAATGTATGTAAATGTATGCACCAAATTGAATAATTGTTTTTTTGTGTTTTTTGGACCGATTCTGTGAAGTTTTGTGTGCATATCAGGCAGGTCTAAAAACAAGCCGACATAATTTTTCATAACATTTAATAGTAAGGGTGAGCCACCCCTAATTTTTTTATTTCAAACCAACGTTTGTCGGGTCAGCTAGTAACAATAATAAATATTTCGGACATCATACACGCAAAGCCATCCTGTGCCAAGCTGGAGAGCTTGTGTTATGAGTACTAAATAACTGATATAAATACATATATAGTTTTTTTGTAAATATATACATATTATACACAGAAAACATTCTAACTCCGAAACATATATTTGCAGGCCATACAGCCATACATCGGTCTGATTGGGAGTCGCACCCGAGACCTCAAGCACAAAAGTAGCAAACATTACCATTGCGCGAACTGGGCAGTCAATATATTGTTGAATCCTTGTATTATATTTTCATTTATTATTCGACTTATATCTTGAAAACTATCATAATTGTTAAATTTTGTGGAATGTGTAAATAGTCACAATTAGAAAATAATTAAGTGATCGTCTAGATTTATGAAGTTATGTTTAGTTTAAATAGTTTCATTTCAACTTTGATTATTTGTTTCTAATTTTTTAAGCTCATAAAATTTTATAAATGTTGCTATGTAATTCACTTCTACGATATCGTCAACTCAAACCCGTAGCTCTTTGAGTGCTACGGTCGCCGTAGACTTTAAGGATTCTAGTTTTGTTGCGTCGCCGAACGTAAGATTGGATTCACATTTTGATATTAATCACATCGATACAATGACTAAAACACTGAAATTAAATTAAAAACAAGCGCCACCTTGTGCGCTAGCCTGAAATAGAATAGAATAAACTTTATTGTACACCAATTGATACAGTTATATTTGAGCTAAACAATATAATGACCATGTACAAATGGTAGCCTTATCGCTAAATATTTAAATATTACAACTAATACTTACACCAAAAAGCCAGAACTAGAAGTTGGTGGTCAAAAAACGCGACGCGCGAATACCGAGAAGCACTTTTTACAAGACAATTTACTTTAATTAATTTTTGTTAATTGAATTTCCTCACGGGTACTACTTTTTAAACTGAGAAATATCATGAAAGTGTTTTGATACTATATCCAGTTCCGAACGCAGCAACGGTGCAGCGTCACAGCCGGTGGAATGGCCGACGGGAAACTGATATGCAGCACTCCTGGTGATGGCTTAATATAGGTCTGACGTGGAGTCTAGGCTAGTTTAGCAGGCGCGCGCCTGCCTGAGGTAAAAAGGACGTAAGTACCACGCCTGACATGACCTTTTGAACCGTACACCGTTCTATCAAATATTATATATAGGTATTCCATATTTGCACTTATGCATTTTAAGTATTCTACCATTGATAGATAGATAGACAGATAGATAATACTTTATTTGTATATCAAGGTTTACACACAATATACAACCTAAAAAATTAAAAAAAGAAAACATGAAAAAGTGGTGTACAAAGAGCGGCCTTATTACTCATTGCAATTTCTTCCAGGCAACCTTTGGATGGACAGGTTTAATTCAAAGCTGGTTCAGGGTATTTAAGAAAGAGAAAAAATAAATAAAAAAGTTTTACTTATATAACAAAAAATATTACAAATTTTGAGAGTAAAAGTTTTGTATATTATCAGATAATGGATAATTGATTTTACGGAGCCTTTTTGGTTCGCACAGTTATGGCGCAGTGGTTAAAATGTCAAGTTTCGAACTTGTATGTCTGGTGAATTATATGAATAAAGAGATAAACACTATGTTTGCCTCTTGTTGTGTTTTTTTAATTTGTTTATGTTATTGTCTTATGTTGAGTATACACTGTGTGTAAGTACAATGATGATAATAGATAAACATACATACATATTTATAATTATACTCTTATTTTAGATAAATAACACCCACATGTAGAACATTTTATCGTGTTTATCACACAAATATCTTTCCTACCTCGAACCTGTGATATCTAGCTTAGCAGTCAGAACCACTTACCACTAGACTAACACTGTTATATGTTGACTGCCTCGTTGGCGCAGCGGTAGCGTATACGACTGCTATTCTTGAGGTCTCGGGTTCGATTCCCGAGTCGGATCAGATGTTTGTAAGATCTACAAATGTTCGTTTTGGAGTTTGGGTGTTTTTTATGTATGATATGTATGTATTTACAAAAAAACGTATATATGTATTTATATCAGTTGTCTAGTTTCCATAATACAAGTTCTGCTTAGTTTGGGACTAGATGGCGTTGTGTTAGATGTTCGAATTATTTGTGGTTATAGATCTTTATTTTTCTCAAAAGAAATTAACAACAAATGTCACTTCATGAGAAACATTTAACAAAAAACAAGATTTACATAGTGGTGAGCTTGATGGTATTTTTATTTAAACTTCTTAACAGAGAAGCATTGGTACATACCCACATTATCATCTCTTACACCTTCAGCAACTCCGTCCCAAGAAATAATAATAATCTGATACTAGAAGTAATTATTCTCTATTAGGACTTCCAAACAAATTAACATTTTATGCTCAAAAAAACAATACTGTCATAAGCTCATGATCAACAGTAATAAACTTAAATACATTCCAAAGAAAAATTGCTACTCAACAAACAATATACAATATGGAATGTGAAGGTAGCAACGAAAGACTCACACGAATAATCTATACATATAATAAAACTGTACAAAAGTCGTTTTTGTACATAAAAAAAATCCAAAAAAATAACCAGGGTTGTAAAGGACAATCAATAGAACCCACTCCCAGAATTTTTCGATTTTTAGTCTGTTTATTTATCCGGGCATCACGTAAAATGTACGAAAGAAATGTAGATAGCTTTTACACAAAACGATTGAAGAACATTTGTTTCATTGTAATCGGTTCAGTCAAAAGATATTTGAATTTAAAGTGAAGAAGTAGAGAAATTCCAGAAGTATAATTAGGGTTATGTGCACTTGGTCTCACAACTTCACGTAACTTTTATACACAATAATATGTGCGTAAATTGAAGTAACATTACGTTTTTTGTTTCATCGTTTACACCTTATAAAAGAATGTAAATTAATAAAATTATAATAGTGTTTCCGAAGTAAAATATTAAAACAGCGCCATCTAATCGAACTTACACTGGACTATATCTAGAGATCAACTGCATGTTCGATAGATGGCGTGTGTCGTCAGTTTCTGAATCGCGACGTTAAGATTTTCCTTGAAAGAATGACCTTCACCCGTGTCTGCCCATCTATCCCACCCATCTTTGAGTTTTGTAGGTGTCTTTAAAGGTCTGTCTCTAAAGAGGTCTTGAATTGATAGTGTAGTAAAAATTCGTTTTATCTTTCAAAAAAGTTAAGATAAGAAAGGGTAAGATTCGGTCTTAATTTTTAAGTGCGAAGTAAATAATAACTTACAATTTGTGTCAAGTAGTTTTATTTACTTCGTAGTATGACATTTTATTATTCTTCGTTCCCATTTTGAAAGTTTGTATTGTTGTAAATTGTTAAATTATTTGATGCAAAAAGGAAGAGACTAAGTAGATCCCAGGAATCAAAAGAAGATCGTGAAGTGAGGCTAACAGCTATTTGAGCAAGGCAAGTCAGAACTCTTGCGTCAGAAACGCCTACCCAACGTGAGTCTCGACTCAGTATACAGCGTTCTCTTACGGCAGTTTCTCGATCACCGGCGAGTTTGGAGGAACGCGAAGCGAGGTTGACGGCTAACCAAGAGCGTTACGCCCTCTCACGTGAGTCTGCGCCTTGTACCGAAAGGGAGTCGCGATTAAGTTCGCAAAATATTTTGATCGCGACTTTGCGCTTCCAAGAAAGCAGTGAGGACCGCGAAGCGCGTTTATCGGCTGACCGAGAGTGTCACGCCCTCTCACGGAATTCTGAGACTTGCACTGAAAGGGAGTCACGCTTAAGTTTGCAAAGAATTCTGACCGCGACTTAGCGCTCGCTGTCGCAGAGCAATCATCGATAGAAATGGTATAGGAAAGAGAAGTAACATAATTGTGTATATAACTATTTATGTCGTCTATGGAAATAAACAACCACATTTTCACACTTGAACGTTGCAATTCCCAGTCAGTCTCTGTTATGCCATGACGATTAATAAAGCTCAGGGCCAGACATTATCCGTTGCGGGGGTGGACCTAAGTATTGAATGCTTTTCCCATGGTCAACTGTACGTAGTTCTTTTACGCGTAAACGACCCCAATAACCTTTTTGTGTACGCTCCAGATGGTTCCACAGCTAATGTCGTTTATAAAGAAGCACTAGCATATATAAAATAAAAAAAGATTTGTATCGATAACCTCCAACAGCGCTTCGCACTAAAAAATACATTTTTAAGTTCCGATATCCACGCGAACGAAGTAGCGGGCACAGCTAGTAAATGATAAAAGTGTATGATGTAGGTATATATATGCAACCGTTACCAAGGCCCGATTTATTTTCTAGCCAAAACGAACTGTTTTAGTTTTTTCTTAAAATTATTAAAACTTTCTGTCATTTTTATTTCGTTTGGAAGTTTGTTGAACATTTGTGCCCCTTCAAATGTTATGTTTTTTTTACCGTAATTTGCACGCGGTTTACTAGGTAATTAAACATTCTTTTACATTTGTTTTAAATTCGAGATGACTTTGAATTTTTTTATCTTTAGTCTTTCTTCTTTTAAGGACACATGTATTGCAGTAATTTGTTTATTTTATTTATATGTATACTGTTTAGGAAAGGTCTAGTAATCGTGTTTTATTTGTTCTAGTAACATTATTTCATTGAATGTCAAAGTAGACCAGTATAACTTAAACTGTATACCGATGTGAAACAACGCTTACTCTGTGTTTCATTGAATGAGAGAGGATACTGGAGTCTCATACCCAACCCCTCCCTCCATTTTCCTCCCAGTCCTCCAAAGGACGGCAACGATGGTAATCGTTTACCATCAGGCGATACGTTTGTTTTCCCCTACACCATAAAAAAAGTAATCAGCTTGTATGTTGGTTATCGCGGTAAAGAGTAGTCTATGTCCTTCCTCAAGAATCAAAGTATCTTCATGACAAATTGCTTTTCTTTGAAGGCGCTCATAGCCCAGTTGCACTCGGTGATTAGAAACAATCATCGAGGGTAAGCAACGTGGCGCGGTCAGTACCTGGATGGGTGACCGCTGGTGGCATGTTACCATGAGCGTCTCCGTGATTCGGAGGTCACGTTAAGCATTCGGTCCCGGTTGTTATCATACGATAACAGTCGTGAAGCTTAGTTGGAGGCCTTCGGGCGGCTTAAAAACATCCAACGGTAAGATTTACGAAGCCAAAACGTATTCTTGCCAGTCCCCAACCCGCAATTGGCCAGCGTGGGGACGTATGGCCTTAACCCTCTCCTGAGAGGAGACCCGAGCCCAGCAGTGGGACATTATGGGTTGTTGTTGTTGTTGTTGTTGTAAATTTCTTTCGAAGCGGTGCAGCGGTTTAGCCATGAAAGTGTAAGAGACAGACAAACAGAGTTACATTTGAATTGCATTAGTATGATTTGTTAAAATAGTTAAGTTTCACCTTAACAAAGATATGCTTTCATGTGACATATCTGCTTTAAAAGAAATACAATTTTTTTTTCATGTAGTATGACAACTCAGCTTTAATGGTACAAGCTTAGCTTACTTTTAAACTAGACAGCGCTGTGTGTCAAATTTTATACGTCAATACGGTGTTGGTCATCTTAATGTCCAGTATACTTATGTCTTCATATCTGAATGAGTTGAAAGAAATTTTAAACAGTCACATTTTGGCCTCTTATACATAAATTTTGGCATTATGGCCAAATGTTTGGATATATATTTATATAATCTGGATATGTATATTTATAACTCAAGAATGGCTGAATCGATTTGGCTGAAAGTATACCTTTTACACAGGTTTCTTTTAGGTTAACCCCGTTTCTTTTTGTCCTGCGGGGCTCAGCCAGTAATATTTGTGGTGGGCAGGAATCGAATCCGCTAACTCTAGCTTAGCAGTCAAGATCATTTGACTGCCTCAGTGGCACAGTAGTAGCTTATGCGGTTGCTGTGTTGAGGTTTCAGGTTTGACTCCTGGGTCAGGCCAAACATTCGTATTATTTAAATATTATTAGCCACTAGGCCAACACCCCTATTTTACCTGATTAATTAAATCCTAGAGATTTTCTGCATATAAAGTTACCACCTTCTTTTTACCCGTTTGCTAAAGAAAGAGGGTTATTCTTATATTATATATTATTTATTGTTTTTTTTTTCTATGATTTTCACTCTGTTCATTTTTCACCCGTCTTCCAAAGAAGCAGGGTTATGTTTTATGAGTGTACATAGATATTGTATATTTATTTCTTTGGCACGCCCTAGAGCCTAAGCGGCTTATCATTTATTAGTCTTTAAATTTAAAGAATTTTCGTATTTGCAACTTATACGATTAATTGAAAAAAATAATGAATTTGATAATAATTAATTTGATTGCCCTATTGGTGTTGTGGTTGGTAACAATGGCTGTTAGTGGTAGTGGATATGATTCCCACCTAACACAACAACTGTATAATGAGCTGTAGCTAAATGTAATTTATTTATTGAATGTATGTACCTATTTTAAACCAAAAGTCTATTGGTAGTCAGATTACCATAATGCGCTTGGCTTGGTTTGGGGTTTGAAGGCCGTATTTAACATGTGTAATGTTTATTTTGCTGGTTAAGAACTTAAAAACCCATAAATTTGGTGTCTAATAGCGCGTAAAGGTTACCTTTATAATCGAAATTTCATAACTATCATTATTTTAAGTCGGAGGCCGGAGTGCCATTGCGTCAAAAAAATCTTTTATAAGAAATATTGTAAAATTATGCGACCCTACCTTTTAGTTATTTAAAAAACTGTCATAGTGGCTCAATTACTTTTTAAAACTATACTTTGAAATGGCTAAACGGCGGAGGGGAGTTCAGACAATTATCTAAGTATCATTCCTTCCTGGTAATAATAATATTATGTCATTGAAATTGACAATAGAGTCACCGTTTGCATTAAATATGACCGGAGGCAGAAACAACAAAATAGGGTGCCATCTTTGAATTGATGTCACTGTTCCCGCGTTCTCATTGGCTTTTGGAGGCCATAGTGAACCATAGGGGTTCTTTTATTTTGAATGTAGGGCCACTTTGCGCGGTATGCCTTTTGTGTGAGTGACTCGGTTTGCCTTTGTGACCGGCTAGTCATTTTTTGATTGTTCAATACGGTTTTGTTTATAAATTCAATAAAGTCGTACTTTTGTTGCGCAGAGTTGGGATCCTTTTATTAGATTTGTTTGTGGGATTCTGCCTTTTGTTTCTATATTCTTTAACTAAACTGCATGCACTACTTATACGTAACACGTTTTGTTTGAAATTAAATCTATAATATTTTTTTAGTTATTTTGTGTACTAAAATGGTGATTTTGAAAACTATTTTAGGATGGAAAACTTCTTCAGCTGCGTTGAGCTCTTTTTGGTACGGGAAAATCTTATGGGTTCGCGTCACCGACATGCCAATGTTCGATGTTGATACCTTCATCTGAATATGGAATTTCAAAATATATATTACACAAAGTTTTTAATTGTTGAGAAAAATAAAAATGCCCAAGTATCTATTAATTTCGGAGAAACAAAATTAGCCTACATAATTAGGAATTGATTTAGCAACTTAGCGTTAAAGTACTTAAACTTGCTCCTACCAAAACTACTCTTTGACAAATGGTAGCATTATGCCTATACTTCTTGAAAATCTGTTAATGTTGCTTTCTATACAAAATAAACTGACAAACTGAGTGTTACCTAAATATTATGTACTATGACGCACTTTATAGATAATTGATTGGAATAATTGGTGTCCACATATCGAGTGAACTTCAGTTTCATGGCTATTTGGAGGGTAAGACTAAACTGGCCTCGAAGAAGCTGGGTTTCCTCAACAGATCGAGACGGTATTGCAGTCTGGTTGATTGCGTCAGAAGGAGGGTAATATTTTTTAAGCAACTCATCTCTGATTATTGTTGATGTCACGTTGCATACTAAAATGGAATAATAGTAATAAATAATTTAAATATGTATTATTGTTTATCTTTTTTATGTATTTCAAATTTTGAATTTGAATTTAAATTAGAATTTGTATTACACGAGATAACTTAGTACAACCTTAACCTTAGGCAAGACTTAAAGCTAGGTAGGTCGGCAGTACAACTGGTGGACTTATTGCTGAACTGCAATTTCTTCCAGGTAACCGTGGGATGGAAATAAATACTGTTATTGGGCAGGAGTACGGTGTAGCGTCTGCTGCATAAGAGAGTTATTTGTAAAATGAAAATGGAAGGTTTTAATAAAAATATTTGTTGTCCATTTCTTTTTTGATTACATTTATTTCGTAAACGTTACAATCTTATAACAAAATACCGCTTGCTACAACCACTCACACATTTGTCCATATAGCTTATAATATATAATTACTAACTAAGATTCAAGCACAAGTTTTTCACGATACTAATTTATTACTAAACACTAAAAACTATACAACAATTATAGGAGAGCAGGATTGCCTTCTTAGATGAACTAAAACTCGTTCACTATAATATTTCTGCCTACAATATTGGGCAGGTTAGGTGCATATGCTCAGAAAGTGACATATTTAACATATACTCGCATATTTAACTAGTTTACATAAAATAAAAATAACAGTGTACCTCAAAATAACATAAAAACAGACTAATTAAAATAAATAATTGAAACTAGTTATTAGAAACTAAAATTATTTTACAAAATTACATACTTTTAATAAATTAATAAGTAATACTTATTTTCTAAAATCTATGAAGTTTTCTATTTAGAATTGACATCGAGGCAGTCTCGTGCTAACGTTGAGAAATTGTTAAATTGAATTCTCAACCGGTGCAATCGCAATAGTAATTCACGAAAAGCAGTGTGTATAAATACAAATAGATTCTTGTTTAGTGCCTTCTTATAATGACTATCATCCATAATTAATAATGAATATATAATACAACAATTTACACAATTAATTATTTTAACTTTTTGTTTACAATTTCAGAAAACACGGGCCGTATCACTACTGATTATTGATATTTAATTATGTGCACAGAGTTTTACCGAACTATACCCTTATCAAAAAGCCAAAATTTGTTTCATTTCGCGATGTAAATATGATTTTCGACGGAGCCTGTGCACTGAATTGTGTTCATTCCGTCGAGTTCGTTCATTTGTACTATTGTACAAATAATTCAATAGTCTTGTGATTTTATTATATTTAAAAGGTGGTAAAATGTGAAAATACTCTGTAAAGATTTTTATTATTGTAAAATTTAATTCCTGTCACAGTTCAAATACTGTTCTTTTCCCGAAGCTTAAAAGGAAATATTTCTGTATACACTTAGTTGAATAAATTTTCAGTTTAAGAGTAACTCCTTAAGAAAAAGCGATTGGTAACAATCATAGAGATCATTAGAGACTGTGAAAGATGAATGATAATATAATTGAAGAAATAAGAGTCGATAAATGATTCATTACATAGAACAAACTACAGATATATTCAAAATAAAAACATAAAACGCTCTTTTGGTCGTTGGTTGAAAATAGAGATTAGTGATACCACGGCCTCACGACCGTGGGAGAGCCTCGCTTCGGCATGCATAGGCCGGCTCGACCGGAGTGATACCACGGCCGCACAGAAAACCGGTGTGAAACAGCGCTTGCGCTGTGTTTCACCGAGTGAGTGAGGATACCGGAGGCCCATAATCCAACTCTTCCACTTATCCCCCTTCCCGTCCCCTAAGGTTGGGAACGCACTTGTGACTCCTCCGGTGTTTCGGGTGTCCATGGGTGGTGGTAATCGCTTACCATCAGGCGATACGTCTACTCGTTTGCCTAACCTATTCCATAAAAAAAGCACTCTAGGACGTGTAACAAAATAAACAAACTCACTACTAAATTATCCACCTACATCAAAATTCTATTACGTCAGATAATAATGATATGAAGCCCACTCAAATTGTTGTAGCTGAAATTGTAACTAACCATAATATTCTCCTTAGATATTCCGATCAATTAACTATGATGCTCCTGAAATCTATGATACAATACAGTTAGGGTTTTTTGCAATAGAATAAGGACAAACGAGCAACACCAGAGGCGTCACAAGTGCGTTGCCGGCCTTTTAATAAGGAGTACGCTCTTTTCTTGAAGGTTTGAAGGTCAAATTGGTCCGAGAATACCATAGGCAGCAGTTCGTTCCACAGTTTTGTTTCGCACCGGTTTTCTGTGAGGCCGTGGTATCACTACGATCGAGCCGCCCATTCATGCCAAAGCGCGTCTCGTCCACGCTAAAAATAATAGCTATAATAGTTTCAAAGACATCTCGATTTCATGGACTGGTGTAATACTACCGAAATACCACCGGTAGATGCAGTATTTACCTGCAGTAACAACTGAATAGGACTTAGGGGTTGAGGTTTTACTAATTTTACTTTAAAAAACAGTATGCTGCCAGCCTTTTAGCCTTTTGGGAACGCTATTAGTAGGCGACGTCGCGGAGGATCTTTGACGCTTGGATAAATATAATAAATAAATATCAAAATGTTTTGTATCTTATTATTGTTGTTTCTTTTTTATTATTATTATTTCCTAGTAGTTTACAACACTGTATACACTATCATCATCTTCCTAGCCTTTATTATTCTCAAGTTTTAAGTGAGGTCGGCTACTAGTTCAGCCGGGTTTACATGAATATCAGTTTTTACACGGAGCGACTGGCATCGGACCTCCGCAACCCTGAGGGTGCACTGAACTCGAAGGTTGAAATTTTCAAGTAGAGTTGAAAAATTCGAAATTCGAACAGTATTCACTATATTTCCTGCTAAAATTTTCAACGGATTGTGTACACTGGACAATAATTACATTTTTTTTTTCACAGGGATAGTGTGCGCGCCTTTATATAAAGTTATGAAAAACGCTCACGAGAATGAATGAAAATAAAGACTAATAACAATGCTTCAATTTTGCCCAGTAAGTAGAGCTTTTGCTACAGAAATTAGTTCTAATTTTGACTGACTAGATCGATTTATTGTCTCCGAAATGTAGTATGCAGGATGCATACAAAATTTCATGAAAATCAGACAGAATATATGTGTACAAGAATTGGTCGTTTAAAGATTTTAGGTCGTATATAGCAATAACTAGTTA
>PKRV01001945.1:667876-679225 GCA_003709505.1 Hyphantria cunea
TAATCGATTAAATTCATTTTAACTTTGATTGCTCATTGTTTAATTTTGTTCTAAAATAAATGTATTAGTTTAACAGTTCAAGACATGCAATTTCCTTCGGAGACAGGTGCTCGCTGTCTTAAAAATACAATAATTTAATAGTACATACAAATTTTATACATTCATTACTAAAACTTGTAAAATATTGACTAGAGAATTGACATTCGATAAAAAAGTTAAATGAAAAAAACCGCTGATAAAGTAGGTCCTTTGCGTTTTTTTCTGTTTTTTTCACACTATGCACGTTTTGGAACAAGCAATTAAACTTGACTTACTTTTCCCGACTTGTTTTTAATTTTACTGGTCATTAAATAGACTATAAAATGTGCTCTTAAATTTAGTCAACTAAATATCAGAATGTACATCAGAAAACATCGCCTTTCATCGCCGCTGGTTGTAAAGATCATTATGAACACTAGAGATAATTTGGTCAAGCATTATGTTCAATATTTAGTTATAGCAGTCTTCAGGATTACCCATAGAACGCTAAATATTATCATATTTATTTATATATTATTATTATATTAATATATATTCATTTTAAATACCTATACATGTATGTAGTTTACAATTCAAAGTGTGAAACTTCCATAGTAACTTACAATACTGATGACAATGACAATGCCTTCGAAACAGACTACCTAAGTTTTGAACGAAGTTAAAGTAAATAAGTCATAACGCTCGATGAAGACTTAACTTTTAAAAGCTATTATCAGTTTTGTAATATTTCTTCAATGGTCATAAGACATTGACTTAACAAAATGCATAAATGATTTTAACGAAATAGCTATCTATCCGTTTTGACTATAGTCACAAATTCACGAAGAAACTACATATTTAAATTAGAGAATAAAATTTTCATGACTTAGGACTTTAAGCAAGGTCAGTGTAAAACAATGAGTACCTTGAAGTAGCTCACAAACTTAATGGTTTATACAACAAGAACTTTCTTTAAACGAACAACTTTTTTAATTAGTGTTTTATTTCTCACACCTGGATTAATCAGCATTTTCATCTATTTTTTTACACTACAACCAACTATTACACCATTGAAAGCTGAATTATAACGTCACAAAGGCATTCGCGTACTAGAAAACTAACATCCGAAGCGGTGTTAGCCTAATGGCAAAAACGCTATAGTGTTACCAGTTCTGAACCAACTCAAGACACTAAGCGAGGAAACACCAAGAAGACTAGTCGAGTATAGTTTATTCTACAATTAGTCCTCTTGAAAATTACTAATAAGTGATAGGTACATGTCACAGTTAAATGCAGCTAATCTTTAGGGAGGGCACTGTCACTTTTTCCCCTAGAGTAAACTCGGTAAGCGCTCTTCGATCCGAGCATTCTGTCCAGTAGGCTGTGTTTCGCTCGCCGTCGATGCGTGAGGACCTCTCGGCAAAGCTCGTGGAACACTTCTCCTACTTGGTTGACTTGCTCGGCCGCCGCCACCTCGGCGAAGCTGCACTCGAAATCTTTGGCTAGGATTTCACCTTCTTCGGGACTAACCTAAGTTCAAAAATCAGTAATTTTATTTATTAAAGACAATAATATAACATAGCATACGCCGTATGGCCTTATTTTTAAATGGAAACGTCCACGAGTACATGAAAGTGTTCATATTTTTTCACATTCATAGCCTAACTCCTAAAAATCCAGATTTAGATACTTATTAGCATGTTCAACTAAAATTAAGCTGAGTTATAGTTCTTGTAAGTGGACATAGTAATATAAATACATAAAATATATTTTACAGAACATTAATGGTCGTTGAAATTACTCGAACGTAAGATTATCATTTTGTTTAGGACTTTAAAAGACATTGGAAATTTTAAGACTTTCTGACTGCTTTCGTATGGTACTGCGTCTTTGTGAGTGAAATTACCGAAACCCTGAACTGGTCTCCCTTTATTTGTAGAAATAGAAAGCGTTTTATGTCAGATATTACCTGTCTTAGGTGTACCATGTCAGCTTTATTTCCAACCAGTGTCAGCGGTATATCCGGCTGCAGGCTCTGCTTGGCGCGGCGCACATAGTTGAACGACTCTCGATCCGTTATTGAGTAGACCAGGAACAAGCCATCCGCCCATTGTGCTATATCATTGCTCGGCAACTCTTCTATACTCTAGAACATATGACAAAGGGGTTACAAAAGTACTACTTTCGCGAATAGGCGCATATGAATATGCTGGAAAAGTTAGGATAGTATTTATTTTAAATGTTGTTATTGTATGTGTGTTGTTGTGAAAACTTGTGATTGGTCCTCACTATGTTATTCCTTTTATTTGAGTTTTATTTCTGGCTGTAAGTTTCCTTAAAATCTTAAAATTTAATAAAAGAATTAGTAGTGTGACCATATTTTACAATCAGCGCCATCCAGCGAAGAGTAGACCAACTACGTAGTAACTAATGAATCTGTACCGCAACAGCTTGATACTTATGTAAATCGGTTGTCACGCACGGCTCACTTTTTCTCGTCTGAAGAAGCCAAATGCAATTAGCCAAAATCCCGAGGCACCCCTTCCACACGGATCAAACCGTTTGACCAAACGTTTTGTTTTGACCAAAGTTTGCCGGTTACAAATGTCTTAACAAAACTAATAATTTTATATATGAAACTAATAAATCCCTAAACACGCCAAGGCATAAATATAATGAAAGTACTTTAGATAACCATATGGCCATTATATACATAAAACACACTTGAAATGATCTAGAGTACATTCAATCGGCTTGTAACTAGTGGACCATATCGAGACAAGACAATGGTAGATGCATTTATTGTCAAAAAATATCATGATAACAATAATGACGTGTTATAAACCTCACCGAACTCATCGTAAAGAGGTATGTTGGCATCGATTCAACTAAAACCACAAGATGCACATTGTTAGCAGACACAAACAGAATTCGTTCTTATTCTGCATATTGAAAATGTAACAATTTATTTTATTAAAACAAAACCCGTTTCAATCGCAGTTAGATCTTGCTAACCCCAAATGATTTCTTTCAAAACGGTAAGATGATGTTTTTATTACATAGTTTTTCTTTTTCAGCCTATAAGTATCCACTGTTGAACGAAAGCCTTCACCAAAAAGCGTAACCATCCCGGTCTCAGGCGTTACGTAGCCACAACGTCTTCTTGCCAGTCCCCGGCTAGCGTGGGGACGTATGGCCTTTACCCTCTCCTTAGAGGAGCCTAGCAGTGGGAACATTATGGGTTATTGATGAATATAATAATAATTATTATTTATTAGCTTTTTGACACGTTTTATCTTGAGGATAAGGAAATGCACAGGAATATATTTTTTGGACGAATAGTTTCTTTCTGTAGCCCCTGGTAATGGTCTGGTATATAAAACTGTATGGTGATCAGCCTGAAGACTACAACAAAGTGTAAGTAAAGTATTATACACATGTGAGTGGTCCGTGGATCTAGCGGTTAGTGATCCTTGTATGTGTGGCAAGGACGATGATCTATTCAAGGTTTGGATGCGATTTTTAATTATATTTTTTTATGGAAACGGGCAAACGAGCCGACGAGTCGCCCGATAGTAAGCAAGTATCCGCCCATATCTATACATGCCAAGTGCGTTGCCGGCCTTTTAAGAAGGAGTATGCTCTTTTCTATTTATTTTTTATTATGTTATTAGAAATGACCTGACCTAGTGGTGAAGGATACATCCACATATAACCTGCGTGTAAGTATCCGTTGTAATAAACTTCATTCGTAGTACGAGTACAGTTTGGTTGTTTGAAAGTTACAGTACAGTTGGTTGAAAAAATTGCTAAATGCTTAAATAAAGATACGTTAAAATATTTTAGACATGTATATTCTTCCAGTTCACCTTAAAGTGAAATTAAATATTTTAGCTACACAATTCAATAATCAAGAGTATAAAATGTAACGAGATTATGTGTACGTGTGTACCCAACATGTACAGTAAAAAAACCAAATATGTCGACAACAAGAAGATATATGGAAATATTTTTGGAAAATGAATTGCTCTCAAATTTAATCAAACAAGTAAGTACATAAAAAATCAAAAAAAAATTTACTGACAAACTGTCTTAGTGTTTGGCAGAATTAAACATGTAAAATGTGTAATTTATTTTAAATACATAAATTTAAATAATACTATACTATCCTATACGTATGGCCTTAACCCTCTCCTGAGAGGAGACCCGAGCCCAGACATTATGGGTTGTTGTTTTTGTTATTTTTGTTTTATCCTATCTTTGGCACGGCAGCAAAACGGCATTAATAAAAGAGAAAATCGGTAAGGTAGTTTCGGAGTTCCTCGTGACCAACAATGTGACACTAGAATTATGTAAAGTAGATTTATTATTATCTCAAATTCAAGATAGATTGAACTCCTTCTGAACGTTACAATGCCAAGAAATCCTAGACGTTCTAACTTAAATTAGTCATTCAGACAACGAAAACATAATATTCTAAAAATCTAGGAAATCAAAAAACTGGCAAGCGAGAAATAACAAGTGTTCTTTACTAAACTTCTAAATTTTTATAAGTATCTTTTGAGTCGGCGCCAAAACATTTTACATAATAAAATACCATTAATTTACGCTTCACCTAATTCATTTCCTTGTTTGTTTGGCGCCAAAATTACTGTCACCGATTGTCATTAAATGAAAGTTTTTAAATGATTTTACAGGTGACATATAGTTTCAGCTCCTAGTACCAGAGACGACGTGCGGTTTTAGTCGGGTGGTTGTATCCGAGGGGATTTCCACACGGGTAAAAAAAAAAGCTTGAGTTTAAGACGCTTTGAGAAACAGTACAGTGTACTGCGGAGAATTAAAAGAGTTAAGGAGGGTAAATTTAGCATTCGTCTAAGTTCTCAAGGTACACACTCTTTCACACACACGTAGTTTAAGGCTCCCTGCGGTACGATAGACCGACGATTTAAAGAAAGTGGCTGGCAGCGGAGAGATGCGGACTGCCTAAGACTAAGATAGTTGGCGCTCTTTGGGGGAGACCTTCGTCCGGCAGTAGCCGTCGACGGAACACATTTTATTTATGTTAGTTAAAATATAGATCACAGACAATAAACACTAATTTTTAGAGTAACGAAATATCTATAATATAGTGTGGTTGGCGTTTTCTATACATTGATATGTGTACATTCATACTGTACACACATTTTGTTAAGGGAGGGCGCGGGCAAAGGGGTACGTACGTATATGTTTAGTACAGTATAATAAACGCGTAATTAAACAGTAACGAGTGTGTGCAATGTGCTGTCGACGACAACACAACTAACATATGAAGTAAGAACAGTCAAATTTACACATTAAAAATGATAATTGACTAACAAATCTTTAACTCTACGCACTTTTGCAAGCAACGTCTGCAAGCAAAGCAATATCCGCAAGTGTACAATCGTACAATAAGTGTATTTGAATGATTAAAAAGCAACGAATTAGACGCCAGGTACAAATACAGTAGAGTATAAACTGCTTTCAAAATGTGTGGTATTACATTATCACCATCAATAACCTTTAAAATGATGCTCATCATAGGTCTCTTCTTGGAAAGGTCTTGTCATATTATACCATGGTGGATTGGCATTGGTTTGCGTGAAGTACTTATTCCCTTAAGCACTGTTTGCTCCCTTAGTCAGCAATGTGAAATAGAATGATGATGTCGATTTAGAGCGATCTGATTTACCGAAAACGAGTCTATAGCAATATTTTCACGTGCTTTGTCTTTGTGACCGTTGTAATGTAGTCTGTCAAGGTCCTAGCGTATTTTTGTTAAACATTGTCGCTAAATCGAAGCTATTTACATTTGAATACTCCGATAAACCAGTGATGGTGCCAACCAGAAGCATCCAAGCAGGAGCCGTGAGGAGACACGGCTGGTATAACAATGAGATATGAGTCTTGGCAAACAATGTACCAACTTTATCTATCTCGTTCTAATAGATTTATGATTTCTATTTCTGTAAAACATTTTTAGTAACAAATGTTTTATAGTCGATTCTAAAGCTTTAAACGATTGTTTTACGACATTATGTGTGTTTACTTTAGTTGATTAAATTAAATTTTAGTGGAATAATGTTTCATTGTGATTCATATTTACAACGGTAATAATAATTTCGATTATGCAAGTTTAAATGAAAATTCTAAAGAGCTAGTTAAATTTTATTTAAGTTGAATGTCTGAGTTGTAGTAAATAAATATTATACTAAGAATTTGTGGATTCTGCATTAGCCAACAAGAGATTATATCTATACATTTAAANCTGTATAAACATCTTAAATGAGTGTATTTTGTTTTTTTTTGTTAGTACGTTAGCTTTTGAAGCATTTAATATAATGAAATCCAGTTGGTAACAGCTTGCACACAGTTAGCCATTCATGTAATACTAATACTATTGTACCTAAAAATCTGACTTTTAAAAAGAGTGTTCATGACTTATTCTTCTCATAAGGCCCTTCGCATTTTGGAAACTGAAAGTTATGGATCGACACTTGCGGGCAGTGAATTGTGGTGTTTTCACCTTATTCCCTTGACAATAGTGTACATCTGGCGTCTGCTTGTGTCGATCTATGATTTTTATCTTTAGCTTCAATTTAACGTTCATAAATGTTACTTTCTGTCTTGATTGAATAACTGATTTTGAATTTGAATTTACACATCTGTATAAATAAATAAAAGTGGTAGTACAATGCAATATTCAATCTGTTTCGTCTAAATCATAAATATACTCAGTTCGCTGGGTATATCAGACAGTATGTAATTTAATCTAAGTAAGACTAAAGAGCCCATTACGCCCAACTACTATAGAGACCATTCTTCCCATATTAATGTGTGACGTTCGGAAATAGGATCTTTTGTACTCCTTAATGGGCATAATTTGCCATCCAAAGAGTATAAAATTATAATATTGAAAGTACATAGATGTGCGGAATTGGATTTTTTCATGTTAGGTATCTATGTATCTATACTTAGTAATATGTGAAGCTGAAGAGGTTGTTTGTTTGCTTGAACGCGCATAACTCAGGAACTACTGGTCTGATTTGAAAAATTCTTTCAGTGTTTTATAGCCTTTTTTTTATTTTATTTTTTTAATTTAGCACAGTTTAAGTTTATTAAGTTCACTGCGTCAAACGATGTGTTAAATCCACACTCCCATACTAATATTATATATTCGAATGTATCTGTGTTTGTAACGTTTCCACGGCTAGACCACTGCATCGATTTCATGAAATTTGGCATTGAGACACTTTGATTCTTGAGGAAGGACACAGGCCACTCTTTACCGCGATAACCGACTTACACGCGAGAGGAGCCGGAGGCAAAATCTAATACTATTACATGACAGATAACTTTCTGAAACTAGCGTGATAATGAGCTTGCACCTGGCCTTTATAGTTACAACAATCAGTAAATATTGTAATTGTGTAAAAAAAACATTATTAATTCATTGAAATGGTTAAAAGAACTAAGTACGTATCATATTGAATTGACAGCTGTGTCTAACCTTGTGGCAAAAACCTACAATGATGATGCCAGCTCCATTTTCTTGGTAGAAAAGTTTTTTTCGTTAACTAAATAATTACGTTACGGTATTGACTGTGTTCATTGGTAAGTGATGTACAAACAACGAAATGTTTGACAGCTTTGATAGACGAGGGGTGGGCTCCACCCTTTGTTGGATAAAGATAGATATCACTTATCCTTGGACGAAACCTTCCGCTTTGTTTGAAGACAGTGATATATCGGACACGGTCGTAACAGTGTACCTAGTTGTATATTTATTTTATGTTTGTTTCCGGCCTTTTGGTTTACTAGTAGTGATCTTAACTGCTTAGAAACCAGTCGTGGACTTAATAATAAATCCTACTAATATTACAAACGCGAAAGTTTGTATGGATAGATGTTTTTTTAACTCTTTCGCGTAAAAACTACTCAACGGATTTGGATGAAACTTTACAGTAATATAGCCTTTACATCAGAATAACACATAGACTATTTGCCGCGATAACTGACACACACGCGGGCGGAGCCGCGGGCATAAACTAGTAAATAATAAAGTGATGAGTATGGTCACTTGGTTTGTATTTGGTTGTAATTTTTATATCTAAAAATTATTAAAAAATGTGTGCGACCAATTCATTTTTTTGCTTCATTTTCATTAACGCATAAGAAAGGTCCTTATGATTCGTTGTAAAACAGTTGTAAAATTATTATAAAAAATATTAAAACAATCATTACTTGCCAGCGCAGTAAAATCTATAAACGTACTCTTAAATAAATGTTTGCATTATTACAAATTAATACAAATATAGATAAATCTTATGCCGCCGGTTTCGATTACTATTTTTCTTAAATAGGGCCTCCCGTTTCAACTCTCCTTTGCCTGATGGAAAGCATGAATAGAGTCCAAGAACGCTGGTCACCTCACCCGTTGTGAACGAAAAGAATACAACATGGCGATCCACACTATGGCGCTCTAGTTAGATACTTTTTCACGCCCCGCTCGAAGGACCCAGGATCAAAGTGGGAGTATACGTTGATACATCATGTATTCAGGTTTGACTGATTGGCGCTGGAACGCAATAGAGTACCTTACCAACCTTGACAATAGAGAACATCTGGCGTCTCCTTGTGTCGAAATATGATTTTTATATGTAGCTTCAATTTAACGTTCATAAATGTCACTTGGTGTCTTAATCGAATAAATGATTTTGAATTTGAATTTGAAAAAAACGAAGAACAGAACAATTATTCTCAGTAACACGGTAACACGAACTGGTGCAATGACACTTGTTCATAATATATATATTTTCCTTATTTACGAATGGATTTTTAATAACTGCTTTGAAACTTTCGCAACGTATTCGCGTAATAACCTTTGAAATATTTTTATCGTTAATAAGTCTCGCTATACAACATAAACTGTAGTTTTTAATAGTTAAAGGTAAAATAAATATTCGTCTGCCGATAGCAAATTATGACGTCACAGATTGTTCTTTTGCACAGGTGTCTACACTCGATATTGTTTTAACTTTCGGTGAAGAAGAGTTGAAGAGTTATGATGTTGTACCTACCTTGCTGATGGTCGTATTCGCCAATGTAGCGCTTGGTCAGGAACCGCACGGTCAATGCTGGAAAGAAAAAAAGAACACGTTACCATCTAAATTGATTTTATTTTTGGTTTTTTTTCATGGGATAAGTACAAACGAGAAGATGGTTCGCTTGACGTCAAGTGACTACCACCGGTCAAGAACACTCTCAAGAAGCAAAAGTGTGTTGCTACCCTCAGAACAAATTCTCCAGAAAGGGAGCTATGGGGGAGGAGTGGATGGCATTCACTTATAGCTATTAAATTTTTCATTTTCATTGTGTCGTCCATGAGAAAGGAGCCATAGAACTGTACTCGACCGATTTAAAAATATATTTTATCTTTATATTCCTACATTATCCCTGAGTGACATGGGCTATATTTTATTCCCGTATTCCCACGGAAACGGGAACTACGCAGGTTCCTGCGGAGAATTGCTAGCATTCTATAAAGATGTGTTTTTATGGTTATATCATTTTTATGCAGTAACTCTAAACGAATTAAAAGATCATGGGGTAATGCGACCTGAATGTGATAGAGGGCCAAAGCCCCTCTAGGAAGCGAGACACCTAGGGCTACTGTACTTCGGTACTGCTTTTATCTTGACTAGTAGTAATCTTTCGCGAGAAAAACAATCTTGACAAAGAGTGTATTTGTAAGAATTTTCTCATAAAACCGAACTCATTTCAGAGTGAATGCATTTAAATAAACATAAATCGCTAGGAGCTCGTAGTAGTTTAAATTTTATATCACAAGAACAGTGGTATCACTGTGAAATGTTACTACCACTTACGTCAAAGAACGAGTACTACGTTTTATACTAGTTATATAGAACTGTGTTTAAAGACATCAAAATATTCAATGTTCTTGAAGTAATCTAAGTATGTATTCATTATAATTATATATTTTTATTATTAATCAACAACAGGCTTTAACAGTCCAGTTTTAGATAGGTGGCTTCTCCTTGGCAAGAAGTCTTTTTTTATGAAATAGTGGACAAACGAGTAAACGTAACGCTTAAGGCAGGCGACCACCGCTCCCGACCAGCAACACCAGACACATCACAAGCATGTTGCCGGCCCTTGTAATCTACTGGCTGAACTACTCGTTTACTTTTACGTTTATCCCTGACAGGAAGTGTATAACTGTTGTTGTTATACAGTACTTGCTGTAATTAACAAACTCTTGGCAAGATATTGTAACAGGATTACATATTACAGCTAGTGCAGTTTCCTATATACCTTGAATAGCTCCGTAAGCAGTCGCTTTGCTATATTGTTTAGTAATTACATAAAAATTTACGTAACACTCTATTAGTTTTGACAGGACAGTGAAAACAGGTTCCGTTTGTTTGAAAGCTTGCTTGTTTTAACGCCAGATCAGACGCAAAGTTGTATATTTTGATATAATTTATCGATTAATACCTTTCGAGATACTGTTCCTAGATTATGTAAATAGTATGTGACGTTCCACAATGAATTTTTATCGTCCGAGAATAGTTTAATTGTTGAACCATAAAATGTAGATTTGTTGCAGCTTGTGTTTGTTCTGGACACTAACAGTTTTTTATGGAATACGGGCAAACAAGCAGGCGTATCGCTTAGTGCTAAGCGATTACCGTTGCCCATGGACACCCGCAACACCAGAGGCGTTACAAGCCCGTTGCCGGCTTTTGGGGGATGGGAAAGGGATGGGGAGAGGGGTTAGAGTATGGGCCTCCGGTACCCTCACTCGGTGCGCTGTTTCACGCAGGTTTTCTGTGAGGCCGTGGTATCACAGATCGAGTACTTGAGAGATTTTTGTGAAGAAAATCGCATAATGTAGTCATGTGCAACAGCTTGTATCTGTTCTTTCTTATCAAAGTTTGTCCCTGTAAAATTTTAGTAAAATTATTTAGATAGACAGATAGAGCCACTTTTCTATTTTGAATTTTTAGTAGAGCTTTTTAATATTATATAGTCCACCCTTGAACATAGGCTTCACTCCGGCAAGTAAGTTTTGGCACACTACACCTATCCTTACTAATATTTTGAATGCGAAAGTAACTTTGTCTGTCTGTCGCGATTTTACGCCAAACCGATTTAAAGGAACTTTGGTACACTGATAGTCTAGAGACTGGGCCTGCATGTTACCTACGCCGGGCGTCCTGACGCCGAGTAAACAAGGTTTTCATTAAAACAATTTCACGTTTTCAACTAAGATATAAAATTATATAT
>PKRV01001945.1:679319-743136 GCA_003709505.1 Hyphantria cunea
ATATAAATCTTATTTGTATGTTCATGATATTAATATTTTAGAATTAAATTAATCAAATTATTATACGGTGTTTGTAAACTTCAAAATTCTCTACAGAAGTATCGTCATGTTAAGCCAGAAGTTGGAAATTTATTTTTTGACTGTTTATTAGATATGAATAATAATGACATTTTAAAGTCTGTAAAAAATTTAACCTCAAGGGGTAAAACAGCAATAGGGGATGAAAGTTTGTATGGAAATATGTGAGGTTTGTGGAAATGTTTTATAAGTATACGACAAGAGACAAAATATTAGAGGTATTATGAAGTAACATTCAGGGAGCACAATATGCCTAAGTGTGTTTACCCGAACGGGCAGACACGTGAGGGCTGACGACTGACGAATTTTGCAACTACAAACTCGTTATTATTCATTACAATTCGATTTGATTACATGATTATTTGGTTAGTCAATTATTTTTTTTTTATTTGGAATTTAGGAGCAAAAAAGGGGTACGGCGGATGAAATAAATGGCTATGAGTAAACATCTGTATTTTGGGTACATGCAAAAAAGTTTTGTCTCAAACATACGCGGACAAAGTGTCAGGCACAGTTAGTATATTAGGAGGAATTGAAATAAATAAATATGTTGGATGTCTAACACACAACGCCATCTAGTTCCAAACAAAGCATAGCTTGTACTATGGTTACTAGACAACTGATCTGAATAAATATATAAATTTTCTTTTGAAAATATGTACATATTATACATAGAAAATGCCCAAACCTCGAAAGAAGTATTTGCAGATCATACAAACGTTTGGCCCGACCCGGGAATCGAACCCGAGACCTGAAGCACCGCAGCCGCATACGCAACCACTGCGCCACCGAGGCAGTTAAAAGATTTAGACCTGTCAAGTGAGTGTTGCCAGCGATAAAAATAGTTTGTTGAGTTCCACATACTATTTATATCGTCCGAGAATAGTTTTATAGTTATTGTACCGTGAAAAATTGCCATGTTGCAAGGTCAATAAATAGTCTATTTCAGGTGTACTATAGCAGTCCACGTTATTTTGAAGGGTCGATTCCAATATGATATCCTTCCAGAAGACCCCAGTGGGTAAATGGGGGGCCTGAAGTGGTATAACTGGATCTTTCCACCATGTAAAACCCGGTAAAAGTTTATTTGACGTTGACATTGATTCGGATGGTGAAGAGTATTGTTCAGACCAATCACAACACCTCACGCAGTGACCCTGACAACCGTGTAGATGTTTAATGCCCTATTCACTCTCTTCACTACACCAGACAATGCGAATACCTCCTGTAGCCGGTAGAAAAGGCGCTCGTGCCCCCTGTTCTTCCCTCGGTTTGTGGGTTTTTGGGCGCCAGTTAAAGGACACGAGTGGCGACGGGAGACAATCAACCACACTTCCGAGAGAGAGTGGTTGTAGCCCACTACTCACAACTGGATGGGGCATAAGAAACTAACACCAGGCCCTCTGGACCTCAAGCTGGCAGCCTATACCTACCCAAGGTATCGTGTAATTTTACGTTTTACTGTCACAATACTATGCACTTAAAATTTGGCAGAACGACAGCAACTCACGACAACATCACATACTGTAATTTAACGTCTCTCAGAACTCTGTCAATGACGGTCGTGATCTTGAGCGTTGAATCCACGCGGGGATGCCAAGGTTCTCCCTCTTACGACCAATTAACGTTTGTCCATCATTCCTTTATGTAAAATAATACACAGGTCATGTTCCATTAGCGGCTGACCGTATAGTGTTAACGTTCAATTCGCCGTAAATATTAAATTGCTCAAAAATTGACAATAACCTATTACATTTCGAACATTTTAATACTCAATATTTTGAAAAGATAGCACTGCCTGTGGTTTCAATCTGGCCACTTTGGTTTCTTTTTGCTGTCTATGAAGCAATAATTCCAGTATCATTTAACTATATTATTTTTAATAGGGTTTTCGTACCGTGACAGTTATAGTGAACAGTTTTTCTAATAATTTCAATCTATGAAAATAAAAAAAACCGGGCAAGTTCCGGACAAACCTGTTGGTATGTAGGTGTATTATATGGTGTAACAAATAATTTATGTAATTCGCATTTTTTTCTTTTAACTATACTATAAGACGTTGCTTCGTAACAAATTTTAAGATTCTGAGTTTACGAGAAGTACCCTGTACATATTGATTCCCTTGCGAGTGTCGAAAATTTGCAGCATAAACGGCTCTATCTTGAGATGCCTTTGGTATAGAAGTTTGATTAATTCACAGCTCCATAGGACAGTAGTCCTTAGTATTTGATATGAATTTCAACTTGATACCTCCACGCGTTCCTAGGTACTCGTATATTTTCCGATCGGCTGCACCAAAATGTATAATTCTTTATTAAGTGTTTGCTATGTCGTTCGTATAGAAGAAAATTAAAAAAAACCCCGTTGTTTTATATTTTCTAAGACCACGACTGTGCACTATCTATGGGAACTCCGGCCGGGCATGAATACTACAATAAGTTTTTCTTAAATTGATACAACGAAAAAAAAGGTGCGAGGAAATTTACCGGGTCAGCTAGTTATAAATACTTACATCATGAACCTCTTTCTGACACAATAACAAAATTATCAACTTGTTGCTGCGTCAATGTCAAATTATGTGATTTTATATGGTTAACTATGAGATCGTTTTTAGTTTTTTCGAAAGACGGTCCCCATTTCATGTCATCCACATTTTTTATAATTTTTATCATTACTCCATCACAACGAAGACTTGAAGACTCGAAGACTTAGAATTGAAGACTCAAAATACTTGACATTGGCAGAAATAGCTGATCCGGCTGATTGCCATATCATCAAAATAAGAATGGTTAACTATGGACAGTTTTTTTAAAGTTTTTTTTTATTTATTTTAACTTAAATTACACATGTTACAGTCTTAAGTCTGCCAAACTGTAGGACAATTTGTCGGCAGAAGTTCTCTGAAATATACATTATATAGTTTTAAATCACTACATCAAGAATATTAGTTGACTATATTTACAAAGCAATCAATGGCCCATAAAAACGAAAAGAAAAAGAGAATGTTTCCCATCAGTTAGGGACATTGCGAAAGGTAATATTTATTAGGTTCATTTTTGAAGTGCTCAAATGTTTAGCTTACTGTATGTCTGAGATTTATAAAGTTCTCTATATTCAGGTCGCAATGGCTAAAATATATTATATATATTTTAAATGTCTCATACTATACCAAATGATGTGCATTTTTACTGCACTAATGGCATTTTAACTATGTTTTGGCATGAAAACATAATTTCTTAATAAACGACTGATATTGCATCATTGGTATACGTAGGTAACAAAATATTCTTGATGATCTTCTACAACTTATTCTTAGTTGTTCTTTATTATAGTTATACACAATAAATTGTTTACTGCAGATAGTAAGCCTGTTATTCGAATATTGCAGTGTTAAAACAAGAATGTAACCATGACGATTGTAATGCGGCCAATGGTTTGTTATTATAACTACTTACAAGCTCTGTCCTAAATCTATTAGCGTACATTTAGAAAATAAACATCTCTCGAAGAAATATACACATATTTCTTTAAAAAAAACATGATCAGTAGATTTGATGCATTTTAGTAAGTACTCGTTGCATAATTAAATTTAAACACTCGGAAACAGTAATGAAAAAAACAATTTCAATATTTGCGCACAAGCATCAAGAAACTCCTCCGCATCCTCGCCTACTAATTATATTTTTTTATTTATTTATAAACAAGAATATAAGCATAAGTTCCGATCGACTGCACAAAATTGGATAGATTTTTTTTATGTCTTCTTTATTGTCAGGATAAGGTTTGTAAAGAAGAAAGTTAAAAGATGACTCAAAAGGCTTTTTTTGCCCACAGTTATACTGTACATGTGGGAACGTGAGGCGGTTAAACAAGTTACATAAATAAAATAATTTGAAATGGCTTTTTCAGAAATTTACAAAATACATATAAAGTTCGTCAGGCTGGCATTAGTTTTAGCAATATTGGTGCTCTATGGCTGCAATACTGTTCAAGATTTAGGAGGCCTATACCCAACCCGGTACAGGGTCTTTGAGGGATCTCTCTCTTCCCATCCCTCATAGACCGTGTTGCAGGTGTCCATGGGCAGCGGTAATCGCTTACCGTCAGGCAATACGTCTGCTCGTTTGCCCCTATACCATAAAAATTGTCTAAGAATGAACTCCAAAGTCTTGCCATTTAGCATCAGTTGAAAGAATAAATCAATTTAACAGCAAACATTTACGACGCAATGTAAAATGATCCGAATAATGACGGCGTACAATGTCGCAAGCGCGTGGTTTGTTTTCCGTCAGCATACACATCTGTTTGTCATCACTGGACGTCTACACATTGTTCGAGCACGCGTTCAAGGCGTCTCCTAAAATAAAACTGAGAGTAGAGTTAAATATTATTTTGCAACAAAAGGGTAAATGTTCCCGAGAGAGATGTATCGACAATTGCATTGAGAATGTGGTGACTATTGACTCAAATCAGTTGGCAACTTATCGTGCCTGGCCTTTTGGTCTAGTGATTAGTGACCTTGGCTGCTTAACTCGAGATCGAGCGATCAATTCCCAACCAGGAATAAATGGCTGATCTCAGCACTGTTGGGCCGGCTCGGCTGGGCCGGTAATCCCCCGCACAGAAGATCAACGTAAAATGACAGCGTTCGTGCTGTCGTGTTTCGTTGGTCAGTGCGAGACCGGAGGCCCAATAATGCAGAAGCATCACTAGGCCACCATGGTATGGTTGACCATGGTGCATTGTCTGCATCAGCAATGCCTATGGTGAACACCATTTCTGGATTCTGTTTATGCTTTCCATCAAGCAGAGCAGAGTCATTTTGGCTGGGCCATACTTAAAAAAAACTATTATCGCGGTAAAATGTAATGTACTCGTAAATTAACCCATGTGCTTCCTTAAGACTCAAAGCAACTCCTCGAAAAGTTTCATTGGAATCTTTTTCGTAACAAACGAAGAATATTTAGAATATTTAGAAATATATAAGTATTCGCTCGCAGCTTCGCACGCATTTAATAAAATGTATCCTATGTTACTTTTATTATCTCCAAGAATATGTGTACAAAGTTCCATGAATTCGGTTAAGTAGGTTTCGCGTGAAAGCGTCAAAAACAAACTTACTATCACCTTTATAACATTAGTATGATTTACTGGTAGTCTGGTTACCACAGCACAGACTCTGGTTAGTTTGAAAATCAAATAGCCTTGTTTGAAATGGCTATTAATATAGTTTACGATTCCAGGTGTAATTATAATTGAGTTGTCCAAGTACACGTAATGTTAACGACCGGTTAAAAGACTATCATCAATTTGTAACTATGCAACATAAAATTGTGTTCTTACATTAATCAATATCAAAAACTTCTCCTCTGATCTCGCTGATCCAGTGAAAATAAACTTATGTGAAACTGGCAGTTCTCCCACCAGGTCTGTAAAAATAAAAGTCACAGTCGGGTCAAGCGTCCGAAGCTCCCTCTTCAATGGCGCATCTCCAACAGACTATTCTGTATATTAACCAGATATTAACGCTCACCCTTACAATAACTCAACCTATAACCAAGGGATAAGCAGAGGTGTATCAACCGTCCGCATTTTGCCAAGTTTAATTTCAATACCACTTATATAACAGTATATTTGTAAACATTGAACGGTGCACAATATCGAAGGTCTATGTCCAGCAATGGATAATAGTAGATTGATGATGATGATGA
The DNA here is from genome assembly GCA_003709505.1 of Hyphantria cunea. Classification (NCBI taxonomy): domain Eukaryota; kingdom Metazoa; phylum Arthropoda; class Insecta; order Lepidoptera; family Erebidae; genus Hyphantria; species Hyphantria cunea. The sequence goes on from PKRV01001945.1 coordinate 685,109, forward strand.
TGAACATTCAAAGTGACTTAAAAATTATGTGTTGTAATTCAAAAATTAAGGCAAATGAAATTGTAATTAATTTTGTACACCCACCCACAACACCAGAGGCGTCATAAGTACGTTGCCGGCCTTTGCGGAATAGGGAGGGATTGGGGTATGGACCTGCTGTATCCTCACTCACTCTGTGAAACATAGAGCGAGCGCTGTTTCACACCGGGTTTCAGTGAGGCCGTGGTATCATTTCGGTCGAGCCAGGCCATTCGTGCCGAAGCGTGGCTCTCTCACGGTAAATCGGTAAATCTCTGGTCCGTGAAGCGCTCGTGTGCAATCATTACTCTAGCGCCCTTTAGTAAACCTAAAGCGCAGATTAATTAGAAGCTCTTAACCTGCTGCGCTCTTGCGCTCATGATGACAGACTACAGTTGTTTCCTGTGTGTAGACATAGAATCCTATTGATAACATAACACGAATCAAATGGAAACACGCAACACTTTTTCTATTGTCAAGCAATCAAATCGTAGTGAGATTACAATAAATGTTGATTTCTTAAATTAAAACAATGATTTGGCAATCGCTTGCAGTAAAATCTGCCCACTATTAGCGGTCTGAGCACTCTATTAATATAATATGTGTATGCATAAAAGGTTCGCTAACGCTATGTTCCATTAGGACGATATAAAATAGTAGATAATTCTTATTTGATAATGATGCCAAGCGATGGCTTTATTATGAAAGATGGCGTCTAATATTCGTCTTGCCACTGTTAAATGTAAGTTAACTATTCAGGTATAATAAAACCTCCAACCTCCATAGCGCAAGCGCTGTTTCACATCGGTTTTCTGTGAGGTCATGGTATCACTCCGGTCATATCGACCCATTCGTGCCGAAGCGTCTCTTTCACGTAGACTCTCCCACTCTATAACTGTCAAATCGATTATCTCGTTTTTAATATGTGTTTTGTCGGCGCATTTGGACCAATAGGAATCGAGCATGATTTAAAAGAGAAAAAGTTGCCTGGGTCTGATATTATATATATTTTTCTAAATACATACATGTTACCGGGTATGAATCGACATCACAGCCTCTGGCTCAAGCAAGGTACTTAACGTAAAGACGCCCCTGCCAACAGGCCCCACTTAGAATGTCAGCTCGCGTAAGACAGATTTTTTCAAAACCTTATACTGAAAAACATCGCTGTCATAAACTGAACATAATTAGCACTGCTGATACGATACTCTATACATATTTCGGCATCCTGAACAATATGCAGGAATAATTTCACGATGATGAGTATGACGTGAAAACAAACAAAGAAAGTGGTTGTTTATAAAATTAAGATGTTTCTCATTCCTACAAGAATGTTATTGAAAGCATCTGAAAAGACAACGTTTTTATACTTTACTCAAAAATAACATCTATATACCTAGGTGTAGTATTAATAGCTGAAGTAAAACTATGTACCTCTTTTAGCGAAAATTATATGAACGGAGTAGTATAAAATTGAGTTTTAAAAGAGTGCAGAGAGCTAGAAATATATATAATGAATTAAAAAGCACGCTTACAATAGTCGGATATTGATAAACAAACATACAGATGACATTAATATAATCGTGTCAAAAACATATGACAGGCATTACAGTATTTTTTTTCTATGACGTAACTATTTGAAAGGTCAATACTCCATTTTATTTTTGATTTGCATAGCCAGTAGTTGATACATGTTTTAGTTAAATCTAAATCATACATCCATTATATTAAGATGTTGACCTAACGACGTAGGTGATCATTTGTTATTTTGTATGTATATAGAAATAAGTAAGTATGTTTATGAACAGACTGGTTACAATGACTATCTAGTTTGGGATTTGACAGATTCACACGTGTAGAATAAAAAAGGACAAATTTACAAAATGACAAATAACACGTAATCTTCATCTCCCTAACCTTTATTACGCCCAAGATTGTTTAGAGTTAATCAATAGTTCAATCGGTCTTACCTATATATTAGTTTTTCCTCGGAGCTACTGACATCGGACCTCCGCAACTATAAGGGCGGACTGAATTTTTAAGTGGAACCCGTCCTCAGTATATTTGATTACACTAACTGCTCAAAGATACGTGCGTGAAATACCACAAACTTATATACTCTTCAGTTGTGAAATGTTTGTAAGAAAACCTCACTTACACTTTTGACCTGACCCGGATCAAACCCGAGATCTTTTGTTTAATAGTCGCATACGCTAACCACTAGACCAACGAGGCTAGACTATGAAATGTACTATCTAAAATTTGGCAATTTCATATCTTTAAATAGACACATTTGAAACACCGAATGCAACTAATATTAACACAAATACGTAAATACGGTGTGATGATGTCAAGTAATCATATTGACACATTTATGGTTTCATAGCCGATTATACGAACAAACAGGTGTGTATCTTGTACATACACAAACTTGTGGCTGAAACATTACTGCTATAATACGGAAATTATGTGTATTGACTTACACAATACGTTTTTTTTCTGTAATAACAGTAAGATCAACCTCCTTCCTACTGAAAAGATATCCAGCAAAACATCACGCTTGTTTACTTTCTTTAGAGGTAGAGTAGTTCTCAATCTATACCTTCCAGTTATGTTCTTTCCTTCCATGGTTTTCCAATCTTATTGACTTTGCTACTATTTAAATTTCCCTATTTTTGCTTCTAATTAATAAAAGTATCGTGTATATATACATACGATTAACATTTTAGTTAACATTAAGTATTAACATTAAATGAGCTAATCTTTCCCACACGCCCACTATTATAAGTCCTGTAAACCATGATAAGTAATCTACGAAAACACTGAGTTATGACAGACAGGAAGTCAAAGTTAAACTAGCCTTAGAACCAGCAACGATGCTAATCGAAAAATAAAGTCCAGGTGTTAGAAATATAATAAAACTCCTTTCCTCCCAAGCAAAGCGGGCGAGAAATCCACTACACGATACAAGACGTAATGGCTCCTAAGGATATATAATTAAAAGACTACAAGGAAAACCATTTGATGGTTTAACTAGTCATAATATACGCATGCATCAAACCCGCCTTTGTGCGAACCATTTCATGCAAAGCTATTAATAAAGCTTTTAAATAACTCGTCGGTCACTTACAATAGTCTGGATTTAGCAATATTTGCCAATCACATGCACAATAAACAGATGCTATTGCAATTGTGGAATGCATGTTGACCTATCGACTATCGACCAATACTTAGACTTGCCAGAAATGTTGTTGCAAAGAAAAGCATTTTTTTTATTGTACGTAACATTAGCTTCAATATAGTCCTTTAAATGCTGAGGCCAGTGATCAAGGCAAGCAAGAGTGCGTGCTGCTACGCATTCTTTCTATGGGAAAATACTTGAATGCCAATCGTATGGATTGTCTTAGAGACTCAAATTATCAGGGCATTTATAACAATCCTTACTCTCTAGAACTGAATATAAATCATAATCCAGTTGATTAAGATCAAGACGAGATGATAGCCAGTCTTCAGTTCTGATGAAGTCCGGAACATTCGTTTTTAACCAAGATTAGGTGGATCGAGTTTTTTTACCTGGTGCTGAGTCTTGCTAAAAGGTAAATTCTTGGTTATTCAACATGAAATTGCTAAGGGGTTTAACTACCTTCTCGAAAATGGTATCTTGATTGATACATTTGTGCCGAGGTTTTGATACCTTTTATACAAAAATATCTCAGTCACTCGTTCATGCTAACACCCCATCAAACCATCACTGAAATAGGAAAATGCCACTTTGTACTCTGTTGACTAATTGAGAAGCTTCTTTAGAATTTTCAGCATACGATTATATTGTTTGTTGAAATATTGCTCAATTGTAAAAAAATATCATCCATAAGCAAATTTTTTCTGTGACCTCTCTTTGCGTACTGCTTAAGTACTACTAATTTTGATTTTAGCACCTCATTCTGATTTAAAGTATCAATATCAGTTAAAAATTACCAGTGTGTCTCTTATAGGTTGCAAGTCTTAAGTTATCTTCTGAAATACGCAACATGGGTCTAGTGCTATCTTTATCTCTTGAAATAAATATTTTGCTTTCAGACAGGATTTCTTCAATATCTTTCCCTTACTGTCTTGATCGCCTTTTGCATTCGAACGTGGAGGGCTAGATCTTTTTCTGTCATAAACAGAGTAGAGGTTTCATTGCATTTTACTTATTAATAGCCCCGTACACAAACATTTGACTAATACCAAGCGTATGGAGGATTTTAAAAGTAGCAATCACAAAATTCAATCAGTGATTCGGTTCTCTTTATCACCGTACTTCATTTTAATATCACAAAAGATTTTACAATATATAAATACAATTCAATATAATACATAATAAAAATCGTATAAAAATGACAGATTCCAAATTCAAAAGCAATATTTTGTTTATTGTTAACCATAACAGTATTTATGGCCAGACTAATTATATTAGCCTTCAGTTCCAAATATATTTCACTTAGAATTAAACCAATGCTCACTGCAATAAAATTGATTTTTAATTGTATCTTTTTTAATAGAAAAGTTACAGTAGTAATATTTAAGAAGTGTTAATTAATAATATTGTTTAAACATTCAATTGACGGCATTTAATCGAACTTGTTCAGCCCGCTTCAAAGAACTACTTTGATGAAACATATACTTCTTATAAATTAATAGAAACGAAGAATATGATACCATTAACGGTAAAAAACCTAAAAATATCTATATTGATTTCTACGTAAAGCAAAAAAATACGTTTGTGGAGAGTGACTGTGATAACACAGTCACTTTCCACAAACGTATACTTGCGTAGAGTACATGTACTACCTCCATAAAAACGTAATCAGATATATTTTATCAAATCTTCAAACTTTGCCATTGCAGTTGAAAGTTCTAAGGTTGTACCAGACATGTGCCTACCTACATATGTATTTCCATTCAAATTTGCACAGACAAAACCGTACAATGCATTGCCCCTTCTATGTTTTGTTTGAGTAGTAGCTTTAGGAATTTTCCTAACATAAATGCAACTGCTTTTAAGAAGTGAATGGTTTCTAAATCTTATAAAACAAACTCCTCCGGAGCGTCTGTCTGTCTATTCGCTGTTATTCGCTCAAAAGCTTTTTATGTGGTGGTTACTTATATATTGAGTGATTTTTGCAGAAGGTTTTCGTATTTAATTAAATTTTTTTGAGTATAATGGTCAATTTATTTGTATAATCTGCAAATATTTGTTTCGGAGTTTGGGTGTATTCTATGTATAATATGTATGTATTTACAAAAAAATATGTATTTATGTATTCATATCAGTTATCTTGTACCCATAATACAAGCTCTGCTTAGTTTGGGACTAGATGGCGTTGTGTGTTAGATGTCCGAAAAAAATAATATAACGATTTATGTTTAAGACGTCAGAAAAAACCACACATCTCAGATAAATATTTTAAATTTAACACGGGCCAATTATAGGACCTACACTAATCCTCATCTATATTAAGTTTAGTCTCTGCAATCTCACAATTCCAGTTCCACTGATGACACGGACCTATTAGTGTACAGCAAGGACGCCGCCCATGGACACCCGCAACACCAGAGGCGTCACAAGTGCGTTGCCGGCCTTTTAAGAAGACATAACTGAGAGAAACTTTACAATTTATAACGAATCGTGTTACTAGTAGTTAATATAAATCAGAAACTGTACAAGATTGAGATTTTAAAAGGGTTAGTATGTTATAAATTACAATTAATCTCCGAACACTAACACAGACAAGTAGACATGTATTAAAAATTTGAAATTAAATGTCACTGTATATTTTCACAGCAAAACCGCTGCACCAATTTGTCAAAAATTGTCATAGAGAAGCTTTGATTCTTGAAGGAGGATATATTGAGTTGCAATATTTTAAATTTGGATCCTACAGAATACTACAACTTTTTTATGCAACGGTTTGTAAGTTACATTACATCCTGCGAATTAAAATTTCAAGGCAGCTGAGAGGTTTGGTAACCTGTAGTTTTTTCAAAGTTACTGGGATTTGTACTATGCCGGCTGGCTGGTGTACACAAGTAGGTACTTGCGTAACAAACAACAACAACTAAATGTTTGATATTTTTTCCTCGTACAGTCAATCTGCGGAGCAAATTATCGGTATTTCCGGACTGGTAGGAACTTGAAACCTTCACGGAAAATCGTAATTTCACCTCAAAGACAACAAATCGCACGAAATAATTGAGTTGCTATTGTCCAAGGACACCCGTAGTCAGTCCAAATCACGTAACTCAGCCTGAAAACCCCCTACACAATAAATAGGAATACAATACAGAACATGGACCTTTCTTCGTGAAAAAAAGATCACAAATCAGTCCTGAAGACAGCCGACGGAAGTGAAAACTTAAAACTAAAAACAAACAGCTGTTTAAGCTCACCTGAAATAAATCTCATTGCGCTCTAAATAAAATCCGCGATAAAAAGAAATAAAAGAAACAAGTCATGGAAAGCGTACGGGGACGATAACGCGAGTTCTTTGATTGTTGTTTACCCAAAAAGTGCTCAACGCGCCTAAAGAACATGTCACTTTAAAAATGGCGTACGTTAACAATATATTTACATACGCCATTTTTTGTTAAGGTGTACTTATCTGTATCTATCAGCGTTGTAGTCTATCAACAAAACATCCTGCATTTCTGTATGTGGTACACCTAGCATCAGTTTAACTCTAAATTCCTACAGCACATAAATCATCCGTTGCTATAGAGTGCGTAATAGATAAAATATAAATTTACTCTATTGCTCGACTCGCCCACTGGCACAGACCAACGAGAAACATGTCCATGTATTTATATAAGGTACGATATAACGCGAAATTCGATTTTCAAAGCCATATCACGTCTAGATTAATAAATAAGCATGTGTTTTACTTTATTCTATGCTTCTATTTGATATTTGCCCAAACAACAATAAAAAAGTACGAAACACGGTAAGAGATTGCTTCACCAATCTGGTGTAGAATAAAACGATATATTATTATTATTACTATTATAACCTTTCTTATGAGTGCATTATTTTTTGCTATGCCTGACAATATTAATTTTTACATAATATGAATGTAGTTATTAATAAATAATTTTGTTTATCAGCAATCTAGTTACGATAGTAAAGGGTCTATCTAATTTGAGAACAGATGGCATTGTTTTCTTTAGTTATAAGTTATTGTTATTTTCTATGTATAATATATATGTATTTGCAAAAAAACAGTATAAATGTATTAATATCAGTTGTCTAGTACCCATAGTACAAGCTCTGCTTAGTTTGGGACTAGATGGGATTGTGTGTTAAAATGTCCAAAAATATTTATTTATTTATTCATTATTTATTTATTATGTATAAATGATTGTCTTCGCCTACCTCATCACTTTTGTTCCTATAATAATAATTAGTACTTGGGTGATCTAATTTTCTCGGTATTTTTATTTGGTTGATTATCTAAAAATTAATCCTAGCTACATCAATTCAACGTCCTTAAAACCCCCCTGCATACTTAATTTCATGAAAATCATTGGAGCCTTTATCATGATTCAGATAATATATATTAAAGAATTACTCGTTCAAAGATATCAGATTTATTTTGTACTGCAATAAATATACTGCTTGAAAGAGAGAAAGCTAAAGATACACTTAATTGTAAACCTAATAATAAGTATTATATTAATACGAATTATGGACACCTCATGAAGCACGCAATGTCATGTCTAATAATTTGAAAAAAGAACTTCGGCCATTTTATGCTAAAACGACTGTCTGCCATTTTGAGCACAAAAAATAATTTTACCATGTAGTGCCAAAAAGCAACGAATGTCATATGGACGAAAGTACGGGATATAATTTCTAAGAACTCTTATCTTAGTGTCTGGACATTATCAATCCGTAATGTTATTGACAGTGCGTCGACTTTGACCTTAATCTTTTACCAAAATAAAGCTCGCTCATGACTCAGAATGTTTAATTCCGTGATGTCTTCGTAAAGGTATATTATTATTTAATGTTCAGACTGACCGCAGTAGTCAGAATCAGAGTGTAATAAAACAGGCAAAATATTACGAAGTGTGTCCTTCATTTTTATCGCCTTGTTTGTGTTTATATATTGTTGATTATTTTGATAATAGTGTTTATACGACTTCTAAGCACTCCGTAATACCATAATTTTCACAGCGGCATGCCCTGTCGTTTTGATATTTGCCAAAACAAATAACTGCCGAACCACTAATGTATGTGCTTAGTATTACAATTTCACACCTAAGAACATATTTAAATGTTTTCATGTGTTAAATGATTTACTGACATTGAAATTGTAAATTATATGCTTTGAAAATTTAAAAGGTGTGCCGTCACGGAATCTTATTAAAATACATATATATATATATTATTATTTTTATTAAAATAATATATTAAACGGCCGAACAAAGTATTATCCATACATGTCTAATCTATAATTATCATTTTTTTATTTAAAGATCTTCTATTTAAAATGTTGTAAGCATCGCTCTTCATAAACTGAAAATAACGTGTCATAGATTAAATTTACCTTGCTATAATATATCTCTTTAAACTATTCAAAGTGAACATTTTCAGTTTGAAAATCTTATTAAATAGTCCACTCACTCGTCGTGCCGTTTCATGTACAGTCCCACGCCTGCTTTATTATGATATAAAATGAGTTTTTAACTTCTCTCAGACTTAACGACGACAGACAGTCGTTTGTGTGTCAATCTAAAAACAAAAGTATTAATAGAGGAGGAAGATTATGGGTTAAAAATAAATTAATGCCGACAAATTTTATAGGAGGCGCCGCACCGTGTTTCTACGTGTGAATGATACAAGACTCATTTCATACATTCTTAGTGTTTATATGAGCATTAATAAAATTGAATTTGAATTATCGCTTTACACCGCAAATAGTTAACTGGAAAATAAATAGGGCATTAAGTCGTATGCAACGTATTAACATAAAGTCTTAATAATGTGTATATATGTATCTATATATATGAGGTCGTAAACAATACATTAAAAGTTGAATGTAATTTACACGCTCGATTATCGGCACTTAATGGAACTTTATGCAATATATTCTAGAGTCAATTTGTGTTTGTTTGTTTGATCAGTCAGAGAGCTTGACTCTAGAATGTAAAAATTGAATAACATTATTCTTATTATCATGTTTACACATATTTTTTCCATGCCAAATGTTTGTAAAGTCGCCCATGACACATCATGGGCGACTTTACAAACATACATACACAGATCAAGATCGGCGTGGCCCATTTAAACCACTAAAACAACCATGCAGTCAATTTACCTTAATGGAGCGATTTTTTTATAAACTTGTCAAAATAAGAACGAAAAATCAACCTGCATTTCAATAAAAGTATTGAATCAAAAATTGAAATAAATATGAAAAAAAATATGTAGACTATTTTCAGTTTTAACTAGAGATACGTGACTACCGCTTAAACCATTTTTTTTACGTGTGAAAAACCCCTCGGGCCTTCACCCCACCGGGGTTTGCGGCGGGGCGGTGTGTTGGAATCGAACCGACTAAAACCACACGGTGTGCCACTCTGCGCCTGAGACGGCAGAGATCCGGGAACCGCTTTCTTATGCCATCCGGACTCCTCCCAGCGCTTCCCCTCGCTGAAGCGGACACCGTCTGCTGTTAAAAGCTCTAAAATTAGGTGAGATACCGCACACGTGTATCGTCACCCCCTAGCGGCTGGCCTGTGAAGCGGATGGAGGCGAAAACCCGTCCAGCCCATCCGCGGCCACACACAGGGCGGCATGAGGCGCTGGTAGGGGCGCCTCCGCCGCCCGGTTCGCCGGCGACGATTCGAGTCCGTGTGGAGGTCGCCCTCCCGGGCCTTCTCCGCCACCTCCTTCTGCGAGATGACTTCCTCGCAGAAGGTCGCGACCGCGGTAACCGCTTAAACCACTAGGCCAACGTTTATTCTATTCGTCTGTAGCATCCAATTTTTTCTTAGTCCTCTTTCACCGGTTACTTATTAGTTTCTTATAGCTTATGAATATTTGACGTATCGTCCATATAAATAGTGTGAAATCATTAGTCAGCTAAAATAATCTTTATTTAGAACCGCTTACACAATGCGGTTAAGAAGATAGCTGCAAAATTTTTAATCTGTGTCACAGTTACCAACGGCCCCTCCGTGATAAGAAAATAAGTTTTACCAAACTAAAAACGAAGTATACGATACATAAATATAGAGTTATCTCTGTTACAGCTATCAAGAAGTCATAACCAATGAAACAGGGTCTAAATCTACTAAATTGATAAGCTAAAGTATTTAACGTAAATCGTCTTAATATGCCGCCTTAACTTATTCTGGCTGATTTATCAATGGTATATATATTATTTTCCTTTATTTTCGACAGTTTACGTGCGAGTTTAAATATGTTTGAAGATACGGTTGAGAATTTATATGGGAGCGTAAACGAAAATCGAATATTAACTCGATAAAAGCTTAAACGCCAGATCGAGTAGCCGATCCATAACCATTGACCCATTTGTTGCCACAATGTTGTGAATTAACCGCCATGGTTTTGAAACAATACTATTTTTATATTTGTACGTATGTATATTTAATGTAATATTAAACAAACAAGGTGTCAAACAAATTGTAAATTGTATCTTTTCAAGCCTTTTATTAAACACGTGAGGTAATAAACACAGATATGCTGGAGCGAATATCACTTCAGTGTAGTTCTGGAATATTGAACATATCGAACTTCATTTGTTATCCGTGCTAATAATTGCAAAAACAAACGGAAATAACAAGAACTAATAGCAGCAAATATAAACAATATAAGTCAATTTATATATTTTACTAGTGCTAAATGAGCCCCATGGTGATATCCGTGGTATGCCTTCACCCACAGCTAACGCCGCAGGACGAATCAATTCCTTTTTGTATTTCAATCTAAACCATTCTGAAAAGATCAGGAAAAGAGACAAAAAAGTCTTAAAATCGGTTCAACAGTTTAGGAGGAGTTAAGTGACTACACATAATCCGAATCTCGGAAACGGTTTCAAGGATTTTGATGAAATTTAACATGCAGGAGATTTCCAGGGCACTGAGTCGATCTAGCTAGGATTCATCTTTAGAAAATTTACTATTGAAAAACATCGGACAAAGCTTGCTAATCTAGCTAGTTTCGTGAAAGCATACAAGCGCTGCAATTTAATTATCACAAATCTTATATAATTTTAAGACACGGTTTTGTGTTATTTTCAACTTTAAACTTACAACCTTAACGTTTAAAATAAGACAAAATAGGTGCATAAAGTTAAATAACGCTTAGTGCCTCAGTGATCATCACTGACTGGCTGACTGCTAAGCCAGGGTTCGTAGGCTCGATTCCCACGTACGTGTTATGAGTACTATTATTTTTTATACGTCTAGTTTATTTAGATCTAAAAAAACCAATCCTTTTTGTTCGGTCCCGCGGACCAATATCGCTAATTTTTTTGTTACATTTTTCATTTACCGAAGAAGGATAAAGTTATATAACATAATGCCATGATCAATAGTTGCCAAATATCAATGGAAAAGGAAGAAAATCCACTGCCCATTACTTTGGAGAGACGCAGACGAAGTAGCGCAGGTAGGCCAGTCAATATTTTTTATGGATTAGGGGATAAACGAGTAGATGTATCACCTGATGGTAAGCGATTACCGCCGCCCATGGACACCCGTAACAACAGAGGAGTCACAAGTGCGTTGCCGGTCTTTTGAGAAGAATTCCGCTCTTTTCTTAGTATGATAGTATTTATTGTATGTAGTAGTTATGTGTTTAAAAATATATACGTCTATCAGCAGATACCAAGGTATAGACACTCCATAGTTTGAAAACAGACTGTGACTCAGATGTTTAAAATTATTATTAATAATTCCTTAAATAAATTTTATGTTTTGCCTTAACCCTCTCCTAAGAGGAGAACCAAGCCCCGCATAGGGACATAATGGGTTGATGAAAAAACTAATTTGCACATCCAATCATGGTATTCAAATAAGCGGCGTATATTTCAATGAAGTTCATTTTACAACTGAAAGGCCAGTGTATTTTCAGTGAACCAAACGAATTTACAGTCGCGGCTAATTAAGTGCGTTATAGCGAGTAGTCACGAGTAAACAATTCTTATTTAAGACGCTCAATGGCTACACACGCTAATTACAGGTATGACGACGAAATACCTCACTCTCATGGAGAATACTTAAAGCATTTAGTGCCCTCCCTTTTACAAGTCTCATCGTTATTGTTTAATGAACGCTACCCATGAACAGCACCCAAGATTTACAAGTTGACTTGAAGCCTTTGAGTAATTTTTAGGCTTTTAGGTTTGGAGGTCGCATCACATCTAACTAATATATTGAAACGACCAATTCATATACATACAGTATCTAAATCTCGGAAACGGCTCCCACGATTTTCATGAAATTAAGAATGCAGAGGGTTTCTAGAAAAGAAACGTATAAATACCAAAAAAAATCTTACAAAGATGAAGAGCTTGTTTTTTTTAGTTTATTTGAACGCGCTTATCTCAGGAAGTATTGTACCAACTTGAATAATTAAGTATTAGAACTAATTTATGACTCTTGAGAGCTTCCTTTGTGTGCGCTGTATAAACATTTCACGAGTTTTACAAAAACAATGTATGAAAGTATTATTTCCTTTTAAGTCGTTGCAAAGTTCCGGACAACAGATGTCTATATTTTGAAGTTACCTCATTATAACCTTTTATTATATGATAATAACTTCAGAAATGACAATATTTGCCAAATCGAACTAACAATGTCTGGCACAGCAAACAGGACCTAAGTCAGGCTAAGCAGTAGATTAGCGAGCCCTTGATGTTTCAAACAAAATTATCTCATTAATTAGAACCTTTGCATTTGCAATTAATTTGGACTAACAATCTATTTTCTCTTCTAATAACCTCGTCTCAATATCATCAATAACTTTTATTCACCCACTACGGGACGTTTACTTTCCTTAGTAAAGCGTTTTCAGTCTACTATAGAACGCTGGACAATCGGAATCGTATAGGGTTGTTTCAATTGTTTCTTCTCTTTAATGTGAGGTTTCCCTGTGTTGTTTGCAACCTTAGTCGTCATTTACAACACCCGTGCGATGAGTAAATCTGGCGACACACTGTATTATTACGTCACTATTCGGATAACGGATAAACCTTGTCTACTTTGCAGTTATAGTCCAGCTTTCCCTCTATATATTCAGCCACTTAAATCGTTTTAAAATACTACTTTTCGATCATAAGTACACAAATTTTGATGACTGATTGACTAACCGACAATGTACACATTAAAATGTGTACATTTTTGCCCAGTATCCCGTTCACGTCACGGTTCGCATCACGCCGGCTCACGTGTCATTAAGCAGGCTCACGGCTTAACAGCCCTTGTTAAGTTAATTTGTTCCGCTCTTAATGTGTCATATTTTCGGCGACACATTTTCTGTATTGTCATTTATACTCTCGATTATGGACGCTTGATGGAACTTGTTAATATATATTCGCCCCATAGGTAGCCAGCCTTCAGCCCATGGTAGTTATCATAGGGCGGAACCGGTTAGAATTGAAGTGAAATAAAATGGTTAAATAAACATAAATGAAAGAGCATTTCTCTCAGAAATTATATCGATATCTCGAGTTTTCACAATAGCTATGAATATTTTGGTTCTATACTAATATGATAAGATTGAGGATTTTTTTTGTATTGCGGTTTGAGTAAATGCGTTTATATCTTTAAAAGCATAAGATTTAAATCATTCTGTTGTTGAGGACATTCTTTACCACTTGCTAATAATGTACTTATACGTTGACTAATGTCAACTCGTTTGTAAAATAAACACGGATTCTGGTTTCACAAGTCTTGGATAAATTCACGTAGCTCAAGATATGCGCATATTGATCAGCGAATTTCGTCTGTTAACTAGTGTTGTACGCCAAATAAGTGTCTGAAACTTAATGAGTTACTACTGAAATTACCCCTAAATAGAGTAAATATACCGAGAAACTCGTTCTTACTAAGACACAGAAAAAAGTGGATATTAACACATCTTAGTGAAACCCATGTAAGGATCCTAAAACACTCAATGCAGTTAGAAGCGGTAATGACCGCTTTTACTACTATGCCTTATAATATAATACGTGAAGCAATTTAAACGTTTGTTCAATGTTGCAAGGTTATATTTTAACAAATATAATCTATATTTGTTAAAATATCTAATTTAGCTACTATTTTATTCGGTTCAGAGATGAATCAAATCTATTTACTGTAAATAGGAAAGTTCGTGAGTATTTCTCGCAAACATTCGTAGTGGAATAGAACATTTTGTTCATGACACAATAGAACATTTTCTGGTAGCGAAATAAGTGACATCTATTTTACACCTACCCATCAAGAAAGAAAAGTATAAGATAGTTTCTTCGTGTCAATAGCAATTGATGGCGGAACCCTCGTGTAACCCACAGGAATACATCACGCCCCTATAGGTCAAGCAATTAGGGCGTAGCACGTACGCTGCGGTGTATAGAGATGCATACTGTGGCCTGTTTACGCACATGTTATTACTGTGGCTAATTGGGACGTACTCCGTTTAGTTATAAATTAAAGGATGTTCACTATGCAGGCTGTCTATATTTAGAATTGTACATGTGTTGTGATAAGATGGAGAAAAGTATGTAATCCTACTAATGTTATAAACGCGAAAGTTTGTAAGTATGAATGATTGTTTATTACTCTTTCACGTTAAAACTACGAATGGATTTTAATGAAACTTTACAATTATATAGCTGATAGATCAGAACAACACATGGGTTACAATTTATAAAGATATCTTGCAACATCTTTGTTCCGCGGGTAATACCGCGAGGCTCAGCTAGTTATAAATAAGCGGACCAGGAAAGACAGAGAAGTAAAAAAAATTATCATGTTTTTTTTGTATTTTGTAAAGATTCAAAATCAACCCCAAAATCTACGAGTTCCCGACATATTGGTATAGTAGTTAGTCGAGGGTCGTAGGTTTGACTTCCGCCCAAGAAAAAATTTATGCAAAGCACAAACGTTAGTTCTCTATCTGTATGTATTTTGTTACGTAAGTAATAACTTTTTGAAATATATTTAAGTATGTTTGTCAGTTGTTAAGTTACAGACATTAATATAGATAAACATAAATAGACTATGTCTAATTGAAGATCAGGCGGCCTTGTGTGTATTTTATTAATCTATTATTAATATGAGATGTTTTTTTATTGCCTGATGGTAAGCGATTACCGCCGCCCATGGACACCAGTAACACCAGAGGCGTCACAAGTGCGTTGCCGGCCTTGGGGGATGGGGAGGGGGATGAGGGGAAGGGTTGGATTTTCGAAAAGACTTACATTGTGTGTACGTAATTCTCTATTGTAGAAATCATCATACATTTAAGACCAAATTCCACTATTTTATAGTCCTTGAAATATCCTGTACCAGCAATAAATTATAATATAAATGATAATATACGTAGTACATGAATGACCTAGCTTGGGACGTTGTTTTTTAAATTGGTAATTTTTAAAAAAAATAAGTCTATTTATATCGATTACCTTACCCCCGAAATCCCCTGAATTCTATATTTCTCATGAAAATCGTTGGAGCTGTTACTGAGATTCAGACTATATATAAGTACAAGAATTGCTCGTTTAAAGGTATAAGGACCAAGTAAGCCACAGCACATCCGGGCTATGGTTACCTCACGGAAGAAAGCGGTTCCCGGATCTCTCCCTTCTCAGGCGCAGAGTGGCACACCCTGGGGTTTTAGTCGGTTCGATTCCGACATACCGCCCGGCCGCAAACCCCGGTGGGGTGAAGGCCCGAGGGGGTTTCCACACGTAAAAAAAAGTGGGTAGGTAGATATCTAGAATACGAAATGCTCAAAACACAACTGAAGACAGAAGTGGAGCCAAAAGTTCTGCATTGTGGGAATAAGATATACAAATTCAAATATTACGACAACCTGGGCAAGAGCCAAATGGAAATTATTTTGTAAATCGTGACACTCCTTGTCAAGCGGTACGTGCAATGTTTACACTTATCTCTTTTGGCTTAATACAAATGTCTGTTTGAGAAAACCACTTTAATTTTCATAATTAAAATATCTCAACTAAAATAAACCAAATAAATATCTTGATAATATGCGTCCAAATATAGAGAGTGTCACTTCCCCTATGCGCCACATACTACTGTGGCGACATCCACATACAGCGCAACTGAAATATACTACAGCGTCATCTACCGAAGACACACTGAACTACGGAGTAATGTAGTTTACGAAAAAAACCATCAATCCTGCATCGCGCAATAGAAGTTCTCTTGCCGATTAACAAATATATAATTTCCTGGCATCTAGTGTTGGGCAGTGGTCCGCCAGGCACGATAACCCTTCCTGGTCCCAGGATCCTTCCTTTGTGTTGGAGGGACGTGATACCCGTTCCTCCACACTACAAAGAAAACTAAAGAACAAAGGGACAAACAATGCTGGTAAACGTCAACGCAACTAAAAAAAATTAAGACAAACCCTGTCCTATCCCGTCTCGAAAGCGTATTATAATAGATTAAAACCTCTATTCTTAGGAGAGGCCTATGTCCAACAATGGACTGTCAAAGACTACCTTAATATTGATGATGGTTTTCTTGATATAAATATACATATGCATAATATACCTACATAGAACATATATTAGTATAGAAACTAAAATTATATTTATTGGCAGCCACATCGTTAATGTAATCATATGTCTTGGAACACGAGATAATTAAATCTATTTTAATTAGAACTGGGCACAGATCTAATTTTTCTTATGAAAATAGCTGAATTAAGACATTTAATTAAACTTGCATGCAACTGGTCCGTCGGTTTAACGGTTGTCGGTTAGTCGTTAATTCGATTCGGTAAACCAGACCAATGATCATAAACAGAGGCAAAGAAATTAATGAGTACTATGATATCTGTCTGCAATTATTCAACACGAATATATAGATTGAAAAAATACCATTTTAGAACGCGACAACTTGGTCAGACACAACATAAAATCTATTATGATCCTCCACCGAAAATAATACACACATTGATTCCGCCAATTTACAAATTTGTTAGTGGCTCTTCTAATATTTACTAAAACAAATATTCGAAATACATTCGCTGTGCAATGAAATCGCTTCGCAATAATAATCACATATTTATTACGGGAACTAATACAGTGGTTACTATTTGTGTTATTCCGCGAACCTTCGCAAAAGCATACCAAATATCTAATGATCAATAGTATCATGTTGTACCGACCTCTCTTGCATATCACTCATTTGAATTAAATCCAACCGCATTGTAACATTATTTGCAAAGCGAATGAATTAAGTCAAGTAATAAGTCAATATATCAGTTAGTAGAGCCACGCTGATTTCAACACGAACGGGACGGCTCGACGGGGGCGGTACTATCCTCGCACAGAAGAACAACGTAAAATGACAGCGTTCGTGCTGTCGTGCTTCGTTAGTGACTGCGAGACCGGAGGCCCAATGACGCAGAAGCATCACTCGACCGCCATAGCGTGGTTCACCATGCTGGATTGTTGTATTGCTTGCGTTCACAATTAATATGGGGACCACTACTCTTGGATTCTGCTTATACTTTCCATCAGGCAGAGTCACGTCATTTTGGCAGGGCCACACGTAAGAAAAATCTCTGCACGTCTGTATGGCAGCATAAAGTTAATTTTAAAACATTTAAAAAAAAATCATGGATGAAAGTATCTGTCCTATGCTTTATTCTTGATAATATATGTGCTAAATGTCAGTGTGTGTTTTAATACAGATGAGCAGAATATCAACATAGTAAACGAACGACAGCTCAAACAGTCTTTGAATAAAATACGAGCTATGAATGCTTGTGAATAGCACTGTAAATATAATAATAATCCAAGGAATTATGGGATTTTTAAACATGTACAAACGTATAATAAATTTCATAATGATGCCTAAAATAGAGTTAGATTTAATTAATGTTTATCTTAATTTTTCGAAACCAATATTACAAATTCGAAAGTAACTCTGTATATTTTTACAGAGTTACTGCGCCGATTTCTATTAAATTTGATATATAGATACTTTTGTTCTTGAGGAAGACCACAGCCTACTAGTTACCGTGGTAACCGACAAACATGCGCCGACAAAAACTAGTTTACTGTAAATTCAAGATATACAAAATAATCGTAAATTTAACGTACTTACTGACTTCCTTTTCATTAGTGTTAACTACTTTAACAGTTATGATGTTTACAGGCGCTACGTTTTATTCCGTTTCAATCCTAATTGCGTCCACCTGCAGTTTATCCCTAATGAGTCATTTTCATATTTTCGAAATACTTGATACGCAATATTATCACAAGGATATAACATACCTATAATTCGTCTGACGCATTTGAATAACATTGCTGTGGTCGTGGGCATGGCTATAAAATTATGAAGTATTATTGGCAATTGATGATAATTAATAATTAAATAAAGATGATGATGTCCTCCTAGCCGGTTAAAGCCACGATAGCCACTCTCGACGGACATCAGCCAACTACGCAGGAGATATGATAGGGCACAAGTGTGTGAGCAAACATACGAGTAGGTTGCACTCTCTGTTCCATCAAACAGGGACTAGCAACTGTCTATGGACTTAACAATTATCTATAAAAAATATTTATAGAATCAAACCTTAACAAATGATTTATGTCTGCATTCTTATTTCAAAAAATTACGTTTCTTTAAACTAAAAACTCGGAATAACAATCCCGTATGTTCAAAAATTTTAATCCCTTATAAATATTTTGTAAAGTACACCCTAATGTCTATAAATATTAATTCGTAACTTTACCGTGGGGTAGTCGACCCTTGGAATTAGGTTGTCGTACCTAGGTTAGAGATAGGTGTCCGAGCGGACCCTGACCTACCGCAACCGCAACGCGACATTATTAGTGGGAAAACTACTCCAACTATCTACAAGTTATGGTCAACTATTGGATGAGTTCGGATATTCGGATATTCTCAGTGACGTACGATTTTAGTGTGACGTATTCTGGTCATCAAATGTTAGATTGCACTGTAAGTCTATGTTTCGGTACAAATCGAATTATAATAGTAATATCGTTTACGAAAAACCGCTGTTGGACTTAACATTGAAAATGTTTTTTCGATCGCTTCAGTAGGGTATCCATTTTTAGGCATAGTGAAATTTCTACACAGTTTCGTGAGGTTAAGGGTCACGTGGATGATGGAGGTGTCAAAATGTGTCTCTCGGCGAAGGTCACAAAGTCTAAAACTTTTTTCGAAAAATGCAAAAATGACGGAAAGTGCGACGTTTTTTCGGTGTCTTTTCTTGTTGAATCAACGATTTCTATAAAATGAAAAGCGATATCCCAAAAATGAACAAAAATGTCCTCGGGGTATTGATTTGGGTTACATTGTGAAAGAAACTAGACCATTAGATCAACAGGCCAACGATTCATCGATATCTGATTGCTGACATTGTCGTAGACACGATGTTTACTGGATCGAATATTCATATCAAAAATATGTCGTTTAACTTTGACCAAAGAGTTTATGTGTCCAATACGTAGTATTTAACTCTAATAAATACACATTCGTGTATTTACCTGTCATGTACAATAAATGTCACGATAAATATGTGATTAGACAGCGCTGTTCAATTTGTCTCAGAATATTAATGACCCATTTTCCACCGTATATTCGTCGCTGGTCACTCCCCTCTGCATAATCTATGGCCTGCCTTGGTTACACTTTATGTAATACATATATAAACATTTAATATTATACATAAGGAAATATTTATATCTGATTCTTGTTAAGCTCCAGAAATAACAGTAAAATAAAATGCAAGAGGGAAAATCAGGAGTACTTCAATAAAGGCTTAGTAATTATTTCATTATTGTGTTTCGTATTCTGCACAGGACGTATATAAAATGTTAATTCAAAAACTCAAAATACCGATTGAGCTTAACTTGTTACACAATGTATAAACCGCTGGTGCCCGGATGACCGAGCTTTACTCAGTATACTTTTTAGGCTTTTTTTTCTAAAAATGAATCGTTGGAGCCGTTTCCAATATTCAGTTTCATGAAAAGCGTTGGGGATTCAGATTATATATATAGCTAGGTTGTTCAGAAAATTGATAGCCACAATCTCTTCTCGAATGAAACTATTTTGGATTGACAGCTAATTTCAACACAAACCTCCTTTGTGAAAACCACTAGCCTCATATAGGTAGTTTTATTTTAATATGATTAAAGATTACCTATCACTGTACTTTTGTTTGCAAGAATGGACGTCTGAAGAGAAGCTTTTCTTGCTTTGATTTTCTATGATTATAAACGATCGTTAAAATTTAAGGAATCTCAAGAAAATTTACAAACTGCTTTAAGGGAGTCTGCTCCTGCGTTAGCATCAATTACTTATTGGTTTCGTGAATTCAAGCATGGTCGAGAGAACTTAAACGATGACTCCAGATCTGGTCGACCACCAACAGCAGTAACTCATGAAAACGTGAAGGTAGAGTGGCTATTGCGAGTGCATAGACATCAAGACATACAGGCTGAGCTACACATTGGATCACATGCAGTTTCTACCATCCTGCACGAACACCTTATAGTTAAGAAGATTGTTTCGCGGTGGCTACCTCATTCTCATGATGAACAAAAATGCCCTCGTGTCTATTGGCGCAAATTCATCTTAGAAAAGTTCGAAGGAGGAACTTCGCAAAACGTATCCTAAATTCTTAAAACTGACGAATCATGGATATATATACGGCTACGATCCTCTCTCGAAGCAGCAATCCACGCAATGAGTGTTTGAAGAGGTCAATTTTGCCACAAAAGGTTTTCGCGTTCGAAGCGTTAATAAAAATGATAGCGGTTTCTTTTCGACTCATTGGATCAGTAGCAGTAATTCCGCCAGAAATTCGTAGAACAGTTACTAGTAAATGGTATAGCAAAGTTTGTCTGCCTCAAGCTTTCAGAGACTTGGATAGCGAGCACCCAAGGATCGGTATCCGTGGCATTCTCTTTTACTAAGATAACGTTCCCGCTCACACAGCTGCTAGAACTATGGTCTATTTGACAATTTCGGGGGTACAGATGTTACCCCAACCTCCATACAGCCCAGATTTAGTTTTTTAAATGTTCATTGGGATTGAAGGGGTATATTTTAAAAGCAGTAGTTTTTTATTTTTTTATATTCCAATTGTTTTTCATTTCACTAACTATTTTTGGAACAGCCCACGTACAAGAATTTCAAAGATAGATAGACGACGACTGTGTTAATCTTTTTTTCGCGTCAATTTTATATTCAGTTTCTAATCGATGCAATTTTAATGTGTCACAGCGAAGCGGGTCAGGGTGCAGAGAGCTAGTAATACGAATTATATATAAATCCGTGCTAATTTATAAATTTGAAAGTAACTCTTTCTGTCTGCTACGGTTTCATGGTTAAAAGGCTGCACTAAAATGGATGAAATTTACAAAGGAGGATCCTTTGATTCTTGAGGAAGGACATACGTTACTTTTTACCGCGATAACCGATTTAGCCATAGTGACTGAACCGTGGGCGAAGTTAGTAATAAATATGTTTTTCAGCGTCCGGGTACCGGACCACCTGTCTGACCACTTATTATTATATATATATTCAGTCTGTTATACGTGGAATGTGTAAAATTAAATAATTAATTTTTAAATCTAAACTGTTTAATTGCACATGTCCCATTTTTATTTATCCGTTTTCATTCAATAAGAGTTCGTCAAACGCTTCTTTGTCTATGGTAAATCGTTTTCTCTGGTAGACATCTGACATGGTGTACTGTCAAAGGGAAAGCTCTTTGAAGTAGACTTCATACTTTTTTAAATCTATATTTACGGAGCTTGGCCACAATTCACTTCATACTTCATTGAATGTTTTTTCGAAAGACGGTCTCCATTTCATCTCATCACGACGAAGAATTAAAGACTCGAAGACTTGGAAGACTTTAATTACTTGTAATGGCAGAAATAGCTGATTAGCTGGTTGCCATCTCATAAAAAGAAAAGGATATAGATTTTGTTATGATTAAAAAGGTTGTTTCGAACTATTTTCAAGCTGCTAACCGTCTGAAAACTTTAGGTTTATTTTGATTTAAGGTTGTTACGAAAATTAGCTTATTCCTTTTGTAAAACAACTGTAAGAAACAGTAATGTTATATGGCCAAATCCAAAACAATACTGGGGGTAAATATGAGACGTGCTTAAGCAGAAATGGAACGGCTTGACTGGGCTTACCAGAGCCTCACAGAAAACTTATTTTCAAAGACTGATGAGCTTGCTGACACCTACAATTCCGTATATTCCAATGCGGACGAGGAAGAGTTGAGATATGCTTGTGACTTTTAAGTTACAAGTGTCCATCGGCGTGGTATTTATTTGTCATGTCAAGTGTCTGCTCCTTAATTGCATTTTTCTTCATGTTTTATAGGGTAATGTAAACTTAGCGTTCTGTGATACTTATATCTATCAACGAGTAAATATAAGTTGAAGCTAACGTAACGTTTAAAGTTGTACGATTACCTATAGTATACGCATTGATTCAAATTACTAAAAGATAATTACACTGTCAGTCTATGACCACGGCTAGTAAAATCTATTCAAAACAACAGATAATATTTGATGTGCTGGTAACATTAATTTCCATATAATTCTAAAAATATGAAATATGTGAATTATCCACCCAAATAAAATAAATCTGTCAAAATAACCAAAAGTAAATCTTAAAGCAACTGTAGGCAACGTAAAAACATTCCCTCCTGTTCGCATTAGAGGCACGCAGCCGACGCGCTCCCGGCTTTCATCAACACTCAACAATGAACGCGTCATATCAACATTTAGGTATTCGGAAACATCTTAAAAGCAACTAATGATGCTAAAAATACATCCCAAGTGCCTTTAAAAATGTAATGAGTAACTTTAAAATGGCATTGAACACGATTGTGTAGTTCTGTATTTGAATTATTTGACTTTTATTGACGCGCTCGAAAATATTCCTAATTTGAATTTAACTTTTTTTCTGCTCGAAAAAGACGTTTGAGTACCTTACTTTTCAATTGTCTAGTTAATAAATTGATATTATGTGATTATGTAAGTAAATGTTTTGTAGCTATTTTATGTTTAAACAAGTAGGTTAATTAATATCATCAAGTATTTATAACTTCTAATACAAATTGAATCATGCTTCCTTTGTAAGAAAATTTTTCTTAGCATTGTATATATGCAAAGGGATTATAAAGTTATATAAAATTCTCTTGTTGCGGTGTTTGTTACAAAATCCTCCGAAACGACTGGACAGATTTTTATGAAATTTTGTGTGCATATCGGCTAGGTTCAGACCTAACCGATATCAGCCAAATCTATTTTCTATACTCCTAAATGCAGCCCTAAATTTTTGTTGGTCAAATTTTTTATATTTTGCAAAATACGTTTGCAAATACAAGAAGCATATATATGCTTGTTGTATTTGCATATGCATAAAAGCAATCTAGCGGGATATGTACAGAAAAAGTAAACTGTTGTTTTTCTATTAATAAGAAGATATAAGGGCTTGCACACGCTTTTATTAGAATTTCTCATAACTGTGTTACGGCTCACTTTATGTTAAGTGACTACCGCAGCTCAAGGACACTCGCAACTCAAGAGAATCAGAAGCACATTGCCCACATTTTTTTTTTAATTTGAGTCCTTTACTTTTACTTAATAATTTTAATAATAATAATAAGAAGAATGGCTTTTTGGCTCTTAGAAATTTTATAATTAAAAAGTTCGGAACACAGTTTTGGAGAAAAAAAATAGAATTCTTTTTGACTTATAGTTAATTCCAAAGAGCAAGGATTCGAAATATGATTATTACTGTCTTATCTATTATGCCGCTACAATAAAGTTAAAAACTGAATAGATCTCTTACCTGCAGTAACGGAGCTTGCCTAATATTTAAAACGTCATAAGTGCAGCATGCACTGTAAGGAGGGAAATCCTTGTTGCTTTGATGGTCTCAAACGATTTGTCGGCAAAGTTTCTCATTAATCAAGTTTGTTAGTACAATGTAACCTATGTCCTCTGCAAAAATCGTATTTAACATATTGCGAACGACCATCAAGAGTCTATTACAGTCCTTTGCTGGGCATAGACCTATCCAATTTCACGCCACTTGTTTCTCTTCTCATCTTCTCATGCAACGATAAATATTCACTACTCGCTGACCCAGCGAACTTCGTACCGCCATATTCATTTTCGAGAAAATTTTATGAATTACCGATATATTTATTTTAGTAAGCCCGTGTTAACTGCCCGCAAGGCCGTAGTGTATACAACTAAGTTAACTAAGACAGTTTTTTTTATTTTGTTCTATAAAAACTTTATTCTGACGAGAACAAACACACAAAAAAAAAATTATCCAATTTGGTGCAGTCGATCGAAAGTTATGCGCGTACATACATTGTGATTCATTTTTATTTATAACTATAGAAGATAAGCATACCAAAATGTTACCACTGGGAACATACTTAATTCTGAATAACTTTTTTCTTGAAAAACGTCTAACCTCGAATTGCATTATTATAAAATAAATCTTTAAATAAAATGTCTCAGATTTTATATCTAGGTCACTTCAATGATTCAGTCGTAACATTGTTTGAGAATTAATTTTTACTAATGACGCATATTTAGTAAAAGTACCGTAAACAAGTACATTTCCCATAAATAATATCAATATAATTCAAAAGTATAAAAGTTGCAAATAAAATAGAAAAAATACAATAGTTCTATGCAACGATTCCTACTTTTCTTTTTTACGCACACTCGCATCCTGTATTTATTTTCACCGATTTTTCACTGTTAAAATAAGGTCATAAATAATTTATTATTTCAAAAAAAACATTACATACCAATTGCATCTACTTTATGAAAAAGTTTCAGAATGATTTATCTTAGATTTTAAAACATAAAATAGCAATGTTTTTATTAGTATTAAAACTTACTACTGCCGCATAATTTAAATTCTGCCGCGAGTGATCGCGAATATGAGAATTCAATTTATAACACATATATTGCAACCTCGTTATCGATTACATTTACGAACTGAAAATATTCAAAAGCCTTGAGTGAAAAACACTCGTAGAATATCAATATTATTGCAGCGATGTGATGGTTTCCAAAACACGTGTCGTGATTATTTTTATAGGCCAAAATAACCGTCAACATAATATGTGATTCACACTTTATACAAGCGTTTTATTTTAATAACTGCCCATATTTAAAACAAAAATTGCCGCCAACTTTTAAAACAGACACTAAAAAAACATACACAAAAAAACACAATTTTTTCTAATGAATTAATCGCACTAGTGACGTACCACTTTTTCCGACAGACGGCGCACCGATCACAGCAACTTTGACTTCGGAGAGAGACGACTTCTTCCTTCTGATCCCTCTAGCGGACATCTTCCATGATCCACGCGACGCTCTCGCTCATCGGCCACACCACGATTGCGTGCGAACACGAACAAAAAGCTCGTGTGCCCCCGATCTATAAATACACGGAGCGACACTCTGACATCGGCTGCGTGTTAATAGGTCAAGATCTGGCCAAGATCAGCGTCGTTCAAATAGCCCTGTTTACTTGCTTCCTCGGTGGTGGCAGTTGGGCCAATCTCCTTCACTCGAATGCCCCTAATTAATTACCGCCAATTTGTACTGTACCAACTTACACTGACAAGTGATTTTTTAGTCAGAAAGTCAGAGACGGGCAGGTGTGCCTCTGGCGGAGATTTAATGCTGACTGCATATGATTTTCATTAAAGTACCTTGAATCTAGGACATTGCGTTGCGTACTCTAACAGATGTTGACTTAATTGGGCCACATCAGAGCTCGTAAATTGACACCTAAATTAACATAATATCTACAGTACCTACTCGTTGCAGGTCAGTGAACGTCACACGTTAATTTGAACTGTGTTTACGTCGTAAGGTCTTTGAGAAAGGGATCTAATTACGGTATTTAATCAGTATAATTTGACATATTTTACTTGGCCGTAGTGACAGAGCGACAGACATCATCATCACCAAAATATATGTCGGAGAACTTAAAACTTAAAAAAAAAACACCATAGTTCATAATCAACGCAAAAATTTTCGTCTTAATTTCATTTACAATCGAACAATTTTCATAAACTAATTCTAAACAGGTATAACAAATTTTTTGAAACAGGAAATATACATAGCTGTACTAATATTGCCTAATGTTATGGTATTTATATTTCACACTAAATATATTTTCAATGCTCTTTGTTTGTCAACAGCTCGTTAAAATACTATTTATTGACTCTGAGAACAGTAACAATTAAAATACGGCAACAAATTATTATGTCTCATTGCCATAAATATCCTTCGTTTGACACGACTTTTAAATTGTTGATCGTCGTTTTCCATCAGGTACTCCACCTGCTCGTTTGCTTCCTATATTATTGCAAGTTCAAGTAAAATTTCAAATAAATTAAGGTTATAACGGCACCAACACATTTTAAATAAAAAAAGTTAATAGCTAAATTCTAACAAAATGACGCTGAAAAAGTATCAAGTTGAAACTTGTTTGGTTCGTATTCAGCGCCATTTTCTGTCGTAGTTGGGTTTTAGTTTTTCTTGTTTAAAATGTTTTGGTATAGTTATAATATTAATTTCTTGGCAAAGTATATTTTAAATACCATAAAAATATCACATTTATCTAATAAGTACGGATGTAGTCACGACCAAATATTAAAATATATATATGACATGAACAAGTAAAGCCTCTTTCTAATGATACTAAACACAGCATATTTATCACAAATTTTTTTTTAACACTTTTTTCATGAGAGAGACGTTCGATTCAGTGACACGACATATAGCCTATAACCAGTGGACGATCAAGACGCTGCTCATTTTTCCACTCGATATCTCATTTTTCCAGTTCTAATAAGTAGTTGAGGAGCTATGAGGTAAAAGGTGAACATACACACATAACCTGTCATATTAATAACCCTCCTTTGACTTTACCGTAGTCGGGTTAAGCCCGTTTACTTAAAAACTTTAAATTTTATTTATATAGCTTAAGTGACCCGGGCCATTATTATGAATCTATTGACATCTCATTAAAATCTAAATCTACTAGGTTTTGCTTACGATGCCGCCCCCGAATGTGTCGGGTAATGCGGTAAAGAGTAGCTTATATATGTCTTTCCTCAAGAATGAAAGTATCCATATCTTATGCCAAATAGCGTTTACATTCAATATAATTAGGCATAACGTACTTTAGAGTGTACTATACTATAGTGTATTTTTTGTTAGCAGTTCTAACCAAAAATCTATACACTAGGTAAACTAGGCCGAACCTGTACTATGTTAACCAGAGTACCGATAAACCTTCTAATATATTATTAAATACACACATAAAACAGATAAGTAACACCCAGACAGAACAAATAACCTTGATCATCAAACAATATTTAACCTAGGTTCGAACCCATGACATCTGGCTAAACAAACAGGATCACTAACACCAAGACCAATTGGCATGCAAAAAAAAGTGATAATGTTTCTGCCCTTTTCCACTTAAACACACGAAGTTTCATGTGGAACTATGTAATATTAATAAAAATATATTGTCAGGAACTGAACATTCAGTGTTTAATAGCAATTCGCCGACAATATTAAGCAGTCTAGCCAAAGTGATTAACAGCTCCATGAACTTATGTCAGTAACCGTAAGGTTTCATAATTAATTGTACGGCGTCTTAGACAAGTTCACCGATACTAAAATGGAGTAGCGGCAATGTAATGGTCTATATCCGACAATAATATTTTATTTTTTAGGTTTCTGAATTCATCCTCTGTATAAATTTTACTTGTAGCCAATTTCATACACCTTCCGTACATATGATTTTCATAAAAAGGACACAAAGTTTTTGCTTCACGTATGAATATATGGATTAAAATAACCTTAATCGTATTCTGTATTTTACTCGTTACAACACAAGCAAAACTCTCAAGGTTCAATTTAATATAATCGCGTATATCAATGTGGGCGAGCCACGCTTAGGAGTGCATAGGCCGGCTCGATACCATGGCCTCACAGAAAACCGGTATGAAACAGTGCACAGTGTTTCACGGAATAAGTGAAGATACCGGGGGCCCATCCCCCAAGGCATACATCTGCTCGTTTGCTCCCATTGTTACCATAAAAAAAAATAGTTTTTAAGACAACACTTGCATTCGGAAGTCATGCTGTTTCGTGGAAGACTTTACATACGTTAATTAATAAAAAAGAAGACCTAGGCTGGGAGCAAAAATTGTGCATATTTTTGACATTAAACACGACAGGTGCATAAGTTGATTAGTGGTTGTAGGTCTCGTGGGGGATCAAACTGGGTGATCTATTCTACATAGTACAGTTTTCTAAGTGACTTGCTTGCTTTAATTACATCACATACTTTAAAATATCACAAAGATTGAATAGAGCGTAGCGTAGCTTGTCGTATACGTCCACATTTTATTTCAGATTACTCAGTGACACAGTGAGTAATATATTTCAGCTCCGTTAAATATTTATCAAATTCTTTTATCATGGACTAAAACTTTAGGAATTATTTTTACATAGTATATGCGCTTTAAGGACTACCACCCCATGGACTCCTGAATTACAAGTGTTTTGACTCACTTTTGTTCGTTTCTCCGAAATTGGGGAGTCAATGTCGAGCAAATGGTCATGTGAAGCACCAGAACAGAAAGATACAGGGGCATGGAACAATAACATTCAGTACTATGCCTTCACTTGTAAGCTGTCCAACTGAGTACTAGTGAAGGGGAGGGGGTACCAACCCTTGATTTTGCTCCCTTGTCACACTATTTTTGCACGGCATTGTGAAACAATAGATTACGATACCCATGAGGTGAGTAGGAGCCGTGACACTCTTTATGTGTTCTTAATCCGCAGCAATATGGATAACACGTGCTCCGCGTCCATATCATACACAGAGTTTTAGAGAGAAAATTGCAAATTTTGCTCAGGGCTTTGTTTCAAATCGTTTACAATTTGCAGCCTTTCAGTTGCAATGCCGCTTCAATTTATTTTTTGTTCAGTTGTACAGGAATCGACACATTTTTATTTTTCCTATACGGGGCGTTGAAAGAAGACAACATGTTAGTGTGAGTGACTACCAATCAAAAGGCATAGGGTTTGATACCCGGGTCGGATTGCTGTTGGATTTTTCTTACAAGATAAGAAATTATTAATATCAGCCAGGTGTATAAAAGTTGGCGGTGTTTCCCGCCCGTGGCTCGGAGAGCACGTTAAGCAGTCGGTCCCGGTTGTCATGCACACCTATGACAATCGTTATTGAGAAGTGCAGTGCCCTCAAATATGCTGACTAGTTCAGCTTTCGAATTGAGTTAACCCTCAGGATTGCGGAGGTCCGATGCCAGCCGCTCCGTAGAAAAACTGATATTCAGGTAAAACTAGTTAAAGTGGTAGCCGACCCCGAATAATCTTGGAAATAATAGGGCTAGGAAGAAAAATAAGATCAAAAGTTAGAGTAATCTTCTAGTTCCTAGGTTTATTTAAGGTTGTTTTTTTTTAATTTTATATGCTGTCTTATTTTTGTCATTGTATAATAAATTATATTTTATAATAATAATTATTATAAATAAAAGGGATTGATGTACACTGTACATTAAATAGAGGATTGAAATTAATCGATTTTTTTTCGGAATTAGTTTAATTACACCTTGTGTTCACGATAGCATCATAGAAAAAATAAAACAGACCCCTCATGTTACTGACTGCTTTTTTCTGTCATCAACACACTATCGCCGTATTTCTATTATATAAAGAAACTTTGAATAAGACTAACCTCTAGTTCAAAATAGCGGATTTTGCGTAAGTCTATAATTATTACCTAAACATACAAAACAATAGGCAGGCTGCATTTAAACCGCCAATCAGTTACCTGTTCCACAAACAAGAATCGTTGGAAGGGTAATTTTCGAACTGTCTGTCAATGCTCATGTTATTCTCGTTGTTTAAGAGAGAAAATTGGAGATAATGCTTACGTCGTTATTCCTAAACATGAACAATTTGTAGCTTTCAATTAAACGATGATTCGATCGATCGGACGGCTCGTATAGAAACGGGTTTTACCACTTATAATCTTTAAACGCTATTAAATTGTGCAGATGGAAGTCAATATTACAATCCACAGGCGTCTTCCGCAACCCGCAATTGTAGCTGAACTTCTTAATATAGATTATAGAGTAAGAGAATAATGATGGAAGTAAATAAATAAATAAATAATATTTCGGACATCTAACAACACAACGCCATATAGTCCCAAACTAAGCAGAGCTTGTATTATGGGTACTAGACAACTGATATATTTATTTAATTTTTATTTATTTATCTTAATTGTACACTCTTAACAGATAGAAAAAAATAAATAAAATAATTACAACATACAAATGTGACAATTGGCAGTCTTATCGCTCATGGCGATCTCTTACAGACAACCTATATACGGATAATTTGGTGACATTAATTAATAAGGGTAGGGTGCACAAATCTCAGATCTGTTCAAATGTGAATATTTATAAAAAAAAACACCAAATTCAAAATATTCATCATTCATATATAAATACACATCTACTCATACTACTCATATATACATACATATACATAAATACATACACAAACTTAATATATATATATTATAAACAAGGTATTATAATCAAAAATAATAATCCTTCACTAACTTTTTAAGTACAGGCAAGGTTTTAGCGTGACGGATCGTTTCAGTTAAATCGTTCCAGAGTCTTACTGCTTGCACAGTCAAGGATTTATCTGCGTTCTTTAAGATAAGATGGAGTGTGGGGATGAAACAGGATACTGTATAAAAGAGAAGGAATGTGAAAATTCCGGCGAAAGCGTATTGGTAGCCACTTGAGTTTAGAATGAAATTCAGAGATATGGTCATATTTACGTAATCCAAATATGAATCTAATGCAGAGGTTTTGGAGGCGCTCAAGTTTGTTTAGTTGGTCTTCGGTGAGATCCTGATAGCTGACATCACCATAGTCAAGGATCGGAAGAAGAAGAGATTGTGCGAGCGCAATTTTAGTGTTTGTGGGAAGGAAGTTTTGTAGTCTTCGCAAAGACCCCGCTGCTGCAAATAGTTTGCGACTAACTTCCCCAATCTGGGGGCCCCAAGATAGGTACCGATCCATATATATCCCCAAATTTTTTACTTTTTCACTGTATGGAACAATCGAGCCGCTGCAAACAACGTGTGGTATTTGTGGAATAATAATAACGTGTGGAAGTTTATTCTACAGTGCAGAACAGGACTACTTATTATGATGACTTGTGTCTGGCTGGATTCACACTTAGTCCATACCTCCTACTCCAGTCACATATTCTCATTAAATCGTCATTAATAATATTCACTGCTTCTGTTATATTATCTGGAGAAGCTTGTGAATAAATTTGTAGATCGTCTGCATAAAGATGGTAGGAAGAAAGTAATTGATTTGTGATTGAGTTAATAAAATCTGAGAAAAGTAAAGGTGATAACACGCCGCCCTGAGGTACGCCTGCAAATGTAGTGCACCAGGAGGAGTAAACATTTTCGATAAAAGCACGCTGCTGGCGACCATACAGGTACCTACGAAACCAGTCAACTGCTGATGGAGATATGTTAAGCGAGCACAGAATACCTCATAACACACCAAAATCAACAGTATTGAAGTATTGAAGGCGGTGCTGCAATCTAGCAAGGCATAGACCGTTAGCTTCCCCCGCTCCATCCCCGACCTAATGTCATCCGTAATATGGACTAGGGCTGTGGTAGTGCTATGGCTTGCTCGGAAACCTGACTGAAGAGAGTTAAGGAGAGAATTCCGGGAAAGAAACGAGCTTAATTGTCTGTGAGTGAGAAGCTCGAGGACTTTCGAGAGAAAAGGGAGGATAGAAATTGGACGGACCAATCTGAGAAGGAGGAAGGATTACATTTCTTTGGAAAGGGAATAACTTGAGCCAATTTCCATGCAGATGGAAAGGTATTACATATTTACTTTTTTTTGTAAATACATACCTTATACATAGAAAACACCCAAACTCCGAGACAAATATTTGCAGATCTTACAAAAATTTGATACGACTTGGGAATCGAACCCAACACCTCAAGGATAGTAGTCGCATACACTACCACTACGCCACCGAGGCAGTCATTGTGGAATAAGTGAATAGTTTCAGGTAGTACAGTAAGCTCAGTGTAAAACTAATATTCTACCCAGATTTATGTTTGTTCTAATGATATAAGTTAACAGATGATACTAGATAAAAAATTGTGAAATAATATTTGTATTATTTGTGTATTTATTTCTTTAAAATCTTACTGAAATAGTTAATAGGCGCTTACATTTGATATTGGCGTTTTGTATGGGAATACCTTTGTATTCTGTATTATAAACGACTTTTCGTTTTCTGTTTTTCTTGTAAAATATATTTAACTAGCTATTCATACCTCCTTGTTATAACGTACGGCGCCAAGACGTTGACACTGAGTCAAGTATTGGTAAGGTATAGTCATAACCGATCCGACCAGGCTCTGTGGTACTCCTTGAAAGAGGCCTTTTGCCCAGCAGTGAACTGTAACGGGCTGATAATGAGTATTTAGGTTAGCCAGTTGGCCTAATGATTGTTGTTCTCACTTGATTATAAGTGGGGTGGAAATGCATATAATAGAATTACGTTTAAGTTTTATTGACCAATGTACCTTTTGGGCCTGTTTAAAAGTACTTATATAATAAGATTATAATTAAAAGTGTATATGTGTGTGTAGATAATTATTTTAACATTTGTCATTTATTTAAGTGCATGTATGTTTTGAGATTTAGTTATCAGATTTAAATGATATTTATTAATGTTCTCTAAACTTAGTAAAGTCAGATTATCATAATCTATGTCCCAACCGACACAGTCATGTGTATATAAATATCTAATTTACGTATGTTTATCGTTTGTTTTTTCTTTTTAGAGAAATTTATCTGACTCATGCAACCTTATCTGAGTCCTATGATTTTATAACCGCTTTAACAAATTTGTTCAAAATAAAAAGGGTATATTAAGCCAACATTGCTAAAAGAAGGAACACCGACTATCCCGGTCTTAGGCAGATATCTTTTGTCATAACACTGGCTCCGTAATTTTGGATCAGACTGCAATCTGCAACTGCAAAGACGAAGGAGATGGGAGATGGAATATATAATTATTATTTTTTAATTATGGATAAAACAGGAGTAGCAATTATTATGGAATAGTATAATATCACGTTCACCTCATCGCGCTTTTTTGTCTGTATATAAAACGTATGTTTTTAAACTTATTGACACGGCTGTTGTACTGACGGACAATTTACCAATATCATTAGATTTCCTTTTAATTTAAAAAGACAACTCCACTCTAGGAATACGCTAATCTTGTGACGCCGGAGACTTTACAGACATGCAAGAAACGGATACAAAGAACGCCCAGAACAGTGATTTGTTGTTTTACACAGAGTGTGTTAGGATCCCATGTGAGGGTTAAACCCACAACACTCGGGCAAGTGGAAAGCGCCGAAATAACCGAATATACACTACGCCATTCGTGCAATTCTATGAGGACGCCGCAGTACTGCTCCATCAGTCCAAGAGTCGGTTGCTGTAGTGTACAATTTCATCAAAGGCTTTCGATATTCCTCTGTAGGATATTTTCATCGTTTTTACTAGAGTTATAAAAATACGATCCTGAAAAACTCGAGATATTATAAACATTTATCAATTTTTACCGATCATAACAACGAAAATTTGAATTTTGAGCGACTTTAAAAAATAAAAGTAGGTCATCAATTCAACTGTATTATTTCATGTTTGTTACATCAGAACTTACGACTGGGTGGACCGATTTTGATGTTTTTTTTTTATTTAAAGGTGGTATTTCGTTCCCTTAAAAAAGTACTATACCAACCAACTTGAAATATTACATACATAAACCCTTCTCTTGAATCACTATCTATTGCCGAAAACTACATTAAAATACGTTGAGTAGTTAAAAAGATCTAAGCGAAGAAATAGCGGAATCGACTTTATTTTATTACGTATAAAGATTAGTTAAAAAAAACCTCAGATGTATAAGTACTCTCGCGAGTTTTCCAACACAAACATACACCATATTGTATTCTATATAATTTATTACCAGCACAAACAAAGTACAAAAATGTACTAAAATGTACTAAAATTAAACAGTTTTATTTTCAGGATATATTTCGTTTCAACACGAATCAATTAATCGGTTATACCTACGTAACACGCCTTCCGTTCCCGATAACATCCAACATCTGTTACTAGACGCTCGCCGATATACTAATAGTTCAGATATCACGCAGCTTTGCAAACATCACCAACTAATAATTATATTTTTATACATATGTGTATCGGCAATCGTATCGTAAAAGTAGCCTGTCTTAGGCGTTCATACTGTAGCTTTATAATTGTAAAATATTTTTTTAAAATTGGTATAATTACGACATAAAATCGTAACAAACAAAAAACTCACATTTGCATTTAATAATATTAGTTAGTATCAACTTGTGTCCGCAGCTTTGCGAGTGTGTTAGAGTTGTTAAAGTTCATCTAAATCCATCCAGTAATTCCATCCATGTTTGTTTAATTTAAAAGTCATGCGTGACTAAAGTGTAATACTTACCCCACGCCATATCACGGTAGACTGGTATAAAATGCCTTTAGAATTGAGTTCGCTATTGTACATTTTGTGCATAAAGTTTTAAAACACACATCCATATAAGTATAACTGAGTGAGTATCCAGATTTATATAAAACTCGTGCAGTTTGTAAACTATAAGTCCTAGCTTATTTATGTATTTTCTTAAAAAAACCATAAATTATTATTATTTTAGTTTCCTTTACCCGTCCCTGGGATAAGGCTATGCTCGGTGTTTTTCCAAGGGATCGCATCAGAAACGAGGTGATAGACAAAGAACCAGGGTCATCGACATAGCCCACAGGATTAACAAGCTGAAGTGGCAGTGGGCTGGCCACATTTGCCGTAGAACCGATAACCGTTGGAGTAAACGAGTTCTTGAGTGAAGACCGTGTCTTGGCAAGCGTAGTGTAGGACGTCCATAAGCCAGGTGGAGTGATGATTTGCGTAAGACGGCTGACAGGGCTGGTTGCGAGAAGCCGAGGATCGAACTAAGTGGCGAGTAATTGGATTTTTATTTTCCCTTACATAACAGACAGTCAGTTGACAAAATTGATTGTTAGTATATTGAAAGGTAGATGAGGTGTGAGGTGGTAGGAAATTATTCTATCTAATACCTTTAAACGGGCAATTCTTGTAAATATATATGTATATAATCTGAATCTCGGCAAGAGTTTCGTGAAATTTTGTATGCAGAAGTTTCAGGTGCGATAAATCGATCAAGCTAAGATTCATATTTGGAAACTTTAGCAATCGATCATTCACGTATTGCGTATTGCGAATTGCTTAAACGGGTAAATCCTCCAGTCAAAACCTTTTAATGTAATAATAGAATGGTAGAAGTGAGAGTCGTACAAGTGCGTTGCCGACCTTTAATCCCTACTTGCCCCTCTTTAGTACTAGGAGAAAATTTGAACAAGAGTTTATTGGAAAAACAAATTCTTGCCTCTTTTTGTTTATTGACAATAGACGTCATAATATTATATAAAACATTGTACGCGGAGCGTATGGGGTGTGGGTGTGGGGTATGGAGGGGTTGGGGGGCCTTCGGTATCCTCACTCACTCGGTGAAACAGAGCGCAAGCGCTGTTTCACACTGGTTTTCTATGAGGCCGTGGTATCACTCCGGTCGAGCCGGCTCATTCTTGCCGAAGCGAGGATCTCTCACGGCGAAAACGCAAGAAATAAACCTAGATACTGAACCAATGATCGTGCCCATTTTACAATCTAATTTGTACAGCTGGCAACCTAAGAAACAAGATCACTAAACACTAAACCAACAAACTATTATATAAACAACATTAACCACCAAATAAGTAAACAAACACCGTCAGTCACTTAGCTTCTGTCTTCCAATATTCCTGTAAAGTCAAATATTTTCCAGCTCGCGCTTCAAATATGCAGCCACAAATATCGTAAGGCATGTTCTTGACTGACGTTGTAACAAGAGGCAGGTGTCTGGTAGTTCATTGTTATACCTGTTCATTGTTTTTTAAACTATTGATTAGCTTAAGGAGTAACTTTAAGGTAATACTTAATAAAATCTTCTTGTTAGAGTGAGTTTAGATGAAACGGACAAAAAGCTAGAGCGTGAACAAAAGCGTTCTTTATTAAACTTTTAGTGTAAATAGCAACGAGCAAGAATGAGAACCCAGAACTAGAATTCTCACAAAATCCAACTGTTCGCGCGCTCTAACGCCGTTTACATCTAGCGAGCGAGCTATCTTAGAATATTCTATAGAATCTTACAGAACGCAGACAGAACAACGAAAGAATAGTCTGCATGTTTACACTAAAATAATTTAATAAAATGAGCATTCCTTCGTCTGATGTAAACCGGCTTTAACAGACAACCATTCATAAGCGAGCTTCTATCATCTTATTATAAAGTTCTATTGTTCTGTTATTAACATGTAATTATATAATAATAGACTGTACTTTTATAAATAGAGGTTGTAGTTGTAGCCTGACACGTTTTGCTTGAAATGTGGAACCAAACTGATATGAAAGATCGAAAAAACAATCTTTAAAGTAAGAAATTTTAACACAAATTTGATGAGCTTAATTGATGACATTTTTGAAAAATAGATTGTGTTAAATACCACTTTTTTATCAAATTTAAAAACTGTGGTAACATGTAAACCATCTTCATCGCGAAAATTATGTGTTATTTGTATACAAATAATGCGATATATTTTATTTTTGTAAAGTATCAATACATTTGCCAATATTATCGTTTTTATTTCTGACTAATATTGTAATTTTTTTTGACCACGCGGCTTAGCGTTAAGAGACAGTATATATCTACATACAATTTGTGATTTTTCTATTACTTATTATTATTCATACCATATAGTACATCTGGCTTCTGTTTGTGTCGATCTATGATTTTGATTTGTAGCTTTGATTTGACGTTCATAAATGTCACTTAGTGTATTAATTCAATAAATGATTTTGAATTTGAATTACGTTTGTAAAATGCAACTAGGCTGGACGGGCTGGTGATCCCTCTGCTCGTTTGTTAACCGTACTTTTTTGTGGACTGCGATAGGCTGATAATGATGATGATGGTGATGACTTTTTTATTTACTACTGTTACTGTAGTTACTTTACTCGATATCTTATGCGCTTCTCCTCACTACTAGCATCGTGGAGTGGCGTTTTGAAGCCCGTATTATTCCTTAATAAATACTCTATCCAATATAAAAACAATATGTTTGCTAATTGTGAATATTTTATTGTTTAAAGATACAATAAACAAAATTCCTCAGATTTATAATATTACGATAAAGATCGGGATGGCGTTTTTGTTCCGACTGGCAACTTGCCAAACTGTAATCTCATCTACACTTTCAAATTAAATAATTTACGATTGGACAAAACAATGATAGTGTTTCAATCGGATTTACCCATTAATCGCATATTGGGATACATTATACGAGGGCTGGATTTTTTTTAAAATCAACCTTACTTGGTTATATAACTGTTTTCAGATGTGACCAAGCTAAAATTAAAAAACCCTCTACCCAAGCACTTAATCTAGTAATCATAAGCCAAAAACGCCTTACAGCGTTTAGGAAAAGAGCTGATACTGTAGGATATTTGATAACACATTCGAGAAACTAAGCAAACGTTCTTATGAAAGGCTGTTCATCTTTGAACTTGAAAATAGTTAATAGCACACATAACCAATGATTCCCTGTTTTATCACCTCGTTGAATAATTTTTGCTACTGAATATGGCCCCCCAGCATAGACCATAGTAGCGGACAATTGGAGGGCAGTGTACAGCAATCGACTGTAATATGCAATATGCCTATTAATGACGATGGCCGCTATGATGATGGTCACCGTGGAAGAGGCACGAATTGACCAGCTCGACAGGAGTGATACCACAGCTTAACAGAAAACCAGTATGAAACAGCGCTTGCGGTTTATACCGAGTAAGAGAGGATACTGGAGGCCCATGACCCAAACTCTGCCCCCTTCCCCTAAAGCCGGCAATGCACTTGTGACGCCTCTGGTGTTGCGGGTGTCCATAGGCGGTCGTAATCGCTTACCTTACGTAATGGTAAACGAGCATACGTATGATACGTATGCTCGTTTACCACCTATTCCATAAAAAAGAAATGGCCCCTCATTTAGGACAATTCTTTCTGAAAATTCTATCAGGGCGACCATTAGTAATTAAAATAATAAAAAATTACAAATAACCATAAAATTACCGGTCACGTTCTGAATTCGTCAAAAGTTAGGTATTTGGTGATATGTTTACACAGTTACGGTGCCCATATATTTGCCGGTATTTAAGAACCGGTTGTAAATATCGTAAACTCCGGAGAGGTGATGACACAAATCGTTAACTGCGGTATTCGAATGTTATACATCCCCAACATCATTCAAATTAACCTATCGCCGTCCACTGTTGAACGAAGATCTCGTTCAAGCTATCTCGGTCTTGGGCAGTCCGAATCCATCCGCTGCCAGCAACTTTCTTCAAATAGTAGGTCCAATGTGTCGCAGGGTGTCCTACATAACGTTTGCCTAATCGCGCCCACTACTCATCCACATTACCAGCTACCATCGATTCGCCTAGAGACATGACCTGCCCACTTCCAACTTCAGCGTACCGATTCTCCGTACAATTTCTGTCTGTCGAATAACTGCGGTAAGAATTTTAATCGGATAGAGAAACATTTCTGAGTACTTAGGACTTCAGAACCAATTCAGTACATTTCCAACAGCTAATTCCATATTTTAGAAACAATAATTGGTGAAAATTTTTAGTATCTAGTCTCCTATTAACAAGATCCAAATCCTTTTCTACATTTTGCGACAGTTTGTTCCACGACAGTTCATATCTTTTCTAAAATTATATACGCCTTACCACGACTAGCGCTGTTTATGTCATTCTAAACTAAAATTATCTAGTTAATTTTGTAATTTCTTCACCTACATAGACAGATCCGTTTGATTGATGGCGCATAGTGAGCAGATTACATCATCAGCGCTACTCAACAGTGTGATTAAACTAATTTGACGTTGGCACGAGCCTGTTTTTTTAACATTTTTATGAATGATAAAATTCGTTCGGCCGACGCGTTTCCGCGTCGCTGGCACATTAAACTTTAGTATATTTTTATCATTGTCCATTAATTTATCACGGTTGCAGTCAAGGGCGCCTGCGTATCCGATCTGACTTTAACTTTTTTTGATTGACATCAAATTAATCACAACGGCGCGATTAATACCTGGATGGGGGACCGCTAGTGGCGTGAATCCATAAGCGTCTCCGTGATTCGGAGGTCACTTTAAGCAGTCGATCCCGGTCGTTATCATAGAACAGTACTGAAGTTTAGTTGGAGGCCTACAGACTTGAAAACATCCAACGGCCAAAACGTTGTCTCGTCAGTCCCCAACCCGCATTTGACCAGCGTGGGGACGTAAGGCCTTAACGCTCTCCTGAGAAGAGTCCTGAGCCCAGTAATGGGACGTTATAGGCTGTTGCTTATGTTTTACACTATTATGTATGACGGATGTGTAACGGGTTAAAAATACAGTCTCACGAACTACCCTTAACCACCCTGTGGCTGTCGAAAGAGGCGACTAGGGTAGCAAACTAAGCAGGAGAACAATACTGTAAGTAGAAGGAAATTTGAATCTAACCCTATACCAGGCTAGCTGGCAAGCTTGGTATAGTAGGCCTATACCTTTTTTCTGAATAAAGATATAGGCCCCGCAGTGAACAATTAAAGGATGTTGATAATTATGTATTTGTACTACTTTTATATTTTAGTACTTTTTTATGTATGGCCCTGCCAAAATGACTACTCTGCCGGATGGAAAGCATAAGCAGAATACAAGAGTGGTGGTCACCATACGCATTGCATAATGCAGAATGACGACACACTATGGCGGCCTAATGATGCTTCAGCATCGGCCTCCGGTCTCGCACTGAACAACGAAATACGACAGCATGAACGCTATCATTTTACGTTGGTTTTCTATTCTATGGTAGTATCGCCCCGGTCGAGCCCACCCTGCCGTGCTGAAATCAACGTGGTAGGGTGTAGGCATACGCAAGCGTTTCCTTTCGTCTGAGTGTAAGCTCAAATGGGCCTACGCGTTACACAGTTATAACACTGAATGAATTTATGTGTGCTCGAGATTCTGAATCTTTTGTTTTCAACTGTAATGTGCGAGTTTGTAGAGACAGGCGATTGTTTTCGTATGTGCGAGAGAGTGCAAGCGTCTTGGTGTACGAACTGTTAGCTTATATTG
The DNA here is from genome assembly GCA_003709505.1 of Hyphantria cunea. Taxonomy (NCBI): domain Eukaryota; kingdom Metazoa; phylum Arthropoda; class Insecta; order Lepidoptera; family Erebidae; genus Hyphantria; species Hyphantria cunea. The sequence goes on from PKRV01001945.1 coordinate 725,895, forward strand.
TTTTTATTAAATAAAAGAATGAATTAAATAAATGTGTATGTGAAAATTTCCTCTCGCAAAAACTGATAGAATGTTTTGTATCGGAACAAGATGCTGTGGCGACTCTACTCCATTCGGTGGTCCTTGTTCCTCTATGCCTCTTATCAGAGGTCTGATTCTAGTTACACTCTACACAAATTAAATGGTGAAAAAATAAAACATTACATATTAATATTTATTTATTTTGTACATCTTATAATACATACTAAACGCCAATTTGACACTGTAGTTACAATTCTTTATTGCCTAAAATCATTTCTAGAATATAATTATCTATTATTTAAGTCCCCATCTATACACATACAAATAACAATAATGAGGAACAATAACTACCATTTTATTACCAAGTAGGTACAGTCAACTACTTTTTAATATAAAGTGGTAAAATCTTGAAATGGTAATAGGGGACATCCATTGATTATGGTAGCTTGTAGTGACAACATATTTTAACTGAGAGAGGCGTTATCGGAACTATCACGAGGACTTTGATCAATTTTAGTTTTCAGTTTGATGAAAATATGAAACCTTGCTTAATAACGACTATATAATTGTCAGAAGTACCTAACACGATGCACACATGAAAACTAATTATTACACTCAACTCGGCCATGAAACATCTCGAAGCATATCAATCATAAAACGAAAATTGTCTCAAATTCGGTCGAGCCGGCCCATTCATGCCGAAGCGGGGCTCTTCCACGGTTACATTTGAATAGATGCAGATTATATTAAGTATGCAATTAACCGTTTTCCTGTAAAAACTTAACGTAACGTTTTACAAACTTTTACAGGACCTGAAATCTCTACAATGGTCCGATAACTCACTAATGGCGCCTGACAAGTAGATTTTTATGTATGCAGTAGATTTACAGGCATATTTGCAAACAAAAATGATACTTAGTATGTACAAGTTAAAGTTTAAGTTACAATATATAAAAACACAGATCCTCTATTAACTCTTGCTACTCTTATTGGAAACTATTTACAGCTAGAGGTTTACTTGACAACCTTTGGTCATAGACTTTTAGACACCGCGTATTAAGGTCAAGCCCTTTACAGGCGTTCCCCGAAAGTAACAAAAACAAGGTTTTAAACCATCATAAAGTATCAACTGCAGGTCATGTTGTGTAGTCGGCAACATAAAACCATTATTAAATACACATATACGTGGTATTTTGTCACGTGTTTCATTTTTATACTATGGAATCTAAATCTTCAAAAATTGAAAGAAAAAAATAACGAACTTTTGGTTTTCGTTTTTTAGAACAAGAAAATAAGAATAATAATCTTACTGCGCTATGTTTGCAACAGATGTGTTATGATTGCGAACACAGGCTCCAACTACTATAATAGTTATATTGGTCTTATTCGTATGTAATTAAATAACTAATAGTGTAGATTTATATTCGATATGATTTATATTATCATGATCAGTCTGATCATTTCACTTGTCCCCAGCATTGGCCAGATACAGAAGAAATATTATCTATAATATACAATTATTTAATATTACATAGGGTGTTAAGTGACGGCAGCGTAATGATTCAGGTTGATGTGATCAATAAATTACAGGATCAAACCCCAATCAGTGCGCTACTGGCGCTACCCCATACAATCATTAAGATTAGAACTAGCTATTATAAAAAAAACATAACATGTGTTGTCCTTATCCATCTCGAATTTTACATTTAGAAAACAAAGACATAATATCCTATATCAAAATGTTTGAATTAAAAATAACTCATTTGGACGTTTTAACTTAAAATTAAAATGAAAACAAAAATAAATTAATAAATGTGTACAAAATTTTACCCAAATTACATTTCGAAGTATAATGCATACGGGAGTAACTTTAATTGTGTGAATTTTTTGCTAAATTTTTCTAGGGTAATTTTTTCCTGGAGCTGACTGTACACTTGTGTACATACGTGCCTTCGTAAGGGAAGTAGCATTAAAACAGCTTAAGAAAGGACAACTTGTGTTTAATCTTAAGAATACATTTCTACATTTGTGTGTGTAAATTATTGAAGCTTACTCATACAGAAAGGAATGTGGTTTATATGTAGAACAAGTAATGAATTATTTAAAAAAACCGACAGCGTATTTATTTTTTATTGTTTTTTTTTTTAATTTTGATGTACCCGGTGTCACTCTCATGACTAAGACGAATTTATTGACACCAATTACATAATCCGTTTAGGCTCTACGGCGTGCCAAAGAAATATTTTAGTCATTATATTCTTAGCCAGCAGTCTTCTCATAAGGCTCTACGCATTTTGGAGACTGGAAGTTATTTATCGACACAGGCAGACAGTGGATTTAGTGTTTTCACCTAATTCACTTTGACAATACAGTACATCTGTGGCGTCTGATCGTGTCGATCTATGTTTATCTGTAGCTTCAATTTAACGTTCATAGGTGTCACTTAGTGTCTTAATTGAATAAATAATTTTGAATTTGAATTATACATTTATGCATACACTCTAAAAATGTAACCCTCCTTCTTTCACAGCAGGGTAAAAAGAGTGTTAGAGAAGCAATAATCAGGCCAAAATAGATAATTTTTCTTAACATAGTATAACATTCAGTCGCTGCTCTGTGTTCGTTTAGATATTTTAAACTACTCAACAGATTTTAATGCAATTTTTAGCAATAAAGAATGACCTTTAAAACGCGGGTAACACGGGGGCGCTGCTAGTACTTTAACAGAATATTATCAATTGACGATGTAATACACAGCCAAAGAAAGTGACAGGACTCCACTCCTTTCAAGGTCCTAATCCTCTATCAAGGAGTGGAGTGTCCCGTTCTAAAACTAACCCAAACACATGAATAGAACAGTATATTTTTAATTACAATATTTTTTTCGCATTTTCTTTTTTTTTTTAAAGATTCCATCTTGAGATTTTTTTAATGATTATATAACTCACGGCTAAATTTCGACCTTCGAGTGACTGTTAGTTATTGTCAATCTTCATGAGCATTCCGATATATACCTATTTATAATACTAAATCCAAATATATACAAATCACTCGGGAGGCAAAATTTATACGTTGTTACAGCTATTTATAATTGCGTAGCTCAAGCATAAGCAAGCACAACAAAGTAATGAGTACAAAATTACTGCAATCTATATTATCAAAAATGATTGATGAATGAAATTGTAACTATATAAATAAATAAAATCTACATTAACAGCTTTTCACTAAATGCATATATAATCTCTGGAACGGCTGGTCCAATTTGACGGGACTTTCTCTAGCTAATAGCCGATGTTAAAAAAATTAACTTAGCCTACTTTTAGAATCTAAGTATCTGATGGTAAGTGAGCACCGCCTCCCATGGTCACTTGCACCTCAAGATTCACCAGTCTGTTGCCGGCCTTTTAGTTCAACCTTCCTGAAATCTTTTCATTAACTAACAAGGCTTGCCTTATGACTGGTGAGACCGTGGTCGAATCTGACGCATCTCTCTCTCATGATAAAACTTTAACTGTTATGGTAAATAGAGTTTTGAACACGTCAGTTCAACGTGCTGACCTCATACTTGACGCATATATAAGTTGTATTCGGACCTCGGATTGTATGCCAATGTAGAGATAGACCATCGTGGTGTAGTTCTACAACATCATGTCGGTAAAGGAAAATGGTAGATCCTGTACCGCTGACAATATGTTATGAATGGTTATGAAATTTAAACCGTTTATAAAGTGAATCATTGCAATTGTTTTCATGTATTTTTATTATATTTTTATGCTCATAAAGTTGTTACAACTGCATCCTACGTATTCTATACAAGCCATGATTAAAGTCTACTTAGTCTGAAAACTAGATGGCGTTGTGTGTCATATCGTTAAAAATATTTTACATTATGTTAAAACATATATTACTTACATAAAAAAAAACCAATATTTGAATCGATATTTATGAATGGAGCTTACTGGTGAATTTAGTATCAGAGCAACATTTTATTAACGGGTCCAGAAAGTCGTATGCGCATGATTTAGATTTCAAAAATATTTTAGTACGCCATCTTGTTAAAAATAATGACAACTCATTTGTGATCCATATATTTCATTGTAATCTAAGAACTTAACTAATTTTTTCCCGTAATATCGTATCGTAAAATCTGGGAATTTAAAATTTTATTGACGGTGATATTAGCAGCTAAATAAATACAAATACAATCCCTACAATGAGATACGCCAAAAGTTACAAACAAAACTGCCGTTGTCCTTAATGACAGTGATAAAATAAAATTCCAACTGTGATTTGTTTGCGGCCTACCATAATATTAGTATGCTTGAGATGGTGAACAGGATGAATTATTTTTTGTTGCGATATGTATTTTTTTTCTAATTTCAATTGTCTTTTTCTTCTTTGTACATTTTTTCAAATAATTGTTTTGATGTAACTTTTATAAAAAAAAGTATATAAATTGTTTATAACTATTTCATTGAAATAAAATAAAAGTTTTAAGCACATCAGGAACATAAATTTAAAATTAAACAATAAATCACAACCAAAATATTTATTATGAAGTTTAAAAAGAATATAAAAGCATAAATAACAAAGACTCCCTGTTTGTTTTAGACCCTGATGTAAAATCGCGTCGTGGCCTTCGTTTTTTAACTAAGGCAGTACATATATGGACCTACTTACACAAAAGGAAACAAGCCATGAGTATGGTTTTATTGCATAGCTAGTCGTACACACACAATAATATTGTCAATAATGTATGGTTCACTATAATACATACACACAATATTAATGTCAACTAGCTGACCTGGCGAACTTCAAATCGGATTTTTTTTAAATTTGTTTTTATTGTTTTTGCCCCAGTCAGCTTGCACAGTCGTGGACTAAAAAAAATAAACCTCCGGTTTTCTTATCATTTTCTTCTACAAACCTTGTCCTGACAATAGCAAACACATTAAAAAATATATTCAATTTGGTGCAATCGTCCGAAAATTTTACGCGTACATACATTTCAGTGTTTCATTTATATAGATAAATATGTATATTATTGACAACATTATTGCGTGTTTGCGATGCCAAAGATTCTGAACTCAATGAAATATTTTTTTGTTAAAAGCAATCAAATATTGTATCAACTTTAAATTCTTACAAGTTATTAATCATTCAGATCCTTAACTAGGCCGCGCCTATATGGTAATCTGACTGCTGATAAACACAGTTAAATATTACTAATTATGTATTCCTAGCTTTTGTCGGATTTCGCTAGATATTTTAATCCCCTATTTTACTCCCTTACGAGTGGTATTTCCAAATTCCTTTATTAGCGCTCACTTACGTTATATAAAAAACTTGCATGTAAAATTTCAGGATTCTAGGTTCAGCGGTTTGGGCTGTGATTTGATCTCTGGACATATTAGTCAGTCAGTCACCTTCCTCTTTTTTTATATATATATGATTTTAGTGACAAGTTGTTGCTCACGTCAACAGATTTTGCTGGCGTGTGTAAGATAAGATATCGCGTTGCCCAATGAGATGATCAATGGGAGCCGTGTGATTAAAAAGAAACGCAGATGAAGTTGGGTGTTAGCGTGTTTCTTGGTTCCTATTTGCATAAGTAGGTCCATTTATTCCTGATATTTTAGAAATTATTCGATGTTGTTAAGGAACTATTAAAGATATTAAAACATAAAAAATGCAAAGAACGATTGGCTACGTCTTTGATTTTATGCGAGTTATAACTGATATTAATTATCAGCGAGTTATTCGAGAAACTGCTCCTAAAGAATAGGATAAAAAAATATTAAAAACAATAAAACTTAATTATATAAAAATAAAAAACATAAAAAGCTTCCTATCATTGGAAATATTATTTTAAAGTCCTTTTGAATTTAGTCTAAACGAATTTAATTCGTTGCTTTTTCAAACGTCATATGAAACAGTGAAAGTCATCTATTGCCAATCCCTTCCCCAATTTGATTAGGGTTAAAATATTTTATAATTCAGTAATAGATATACAATTTAAAACCTTTCTGTCCTGTTCCCAAACTGTAACGGCAAGTTTTAGAGATATCAATTAAAGAAAAGGTTTAAAAACACATACTTTCCACCTTAGATGAAGAAAGCTAATATTATAAATGCCAAGGGCTTATATTAGGACAAGTAAATAATTTTGTTAAAAAAGACAGGGAAATAACGACATCTTGTTGCGTAATAATTCAATCTTTTACACAAGCGTATTGATGATTGATAAAGAAAAAATATGAGTGAAAAGTCAAAACAAGTTTGAACGTGCCTAGGCGTGTGATATTCATAGGAGACTCACATATTGTCCTTCCTTAGGTTGTTACAGTTAATATATAAAGCTAACATCCTTACACTCTAGTCAGAATTGTAGTTGGTTTCTTGCATAAGAGGCTGCAGGTCCTCACGTTTGCGATCGCCACGGTTCGATATCCGGGTCACGCTCTCGAGCACGCCAATCTCGGACAAACTGTGAACAAATGATTTATAAATAGATTTACTACTAAAACTGTTTCAATTTTTTTGCCTGTAAATGTCATTCTAAAACAGGACACTGCTATTACGATCTAGTCTACTGACTAATTTTACTTTTACTAAATTAATAATAATAAATATTTTGGACATTTAACACACAACGCCATCTTGCCCCAAGCTAAGTAGAGCTTGTGTACAACTGATATAAATACGTATTATATATATTTTTTTTTGGAAATAGATATTTATTATACATAGAAAACACCCAAACTCCAAAACAAATATTTGCAGGTCTTACAAACACCTGGTACGACGCGGGAATCGACCCCGAGACCTCAAGCACAGCAGTCGCTTACGCTTCCACTGCGCCACCGAGGCAGTCATCATAATAATAAAACAAAACTATAATAAGATTGTGTCCATTAACACTGAATATTGAAATGATAATATATTTGCGGTCACCAGAGACCACTTCAAAGATGTAGTAGCGTCATCTGTGGCCGAGTATCGGAACTAATCAGCAAAAGTTTTCACGATATTTTAAAGGCATAAGATAGGACATAGTTATATAAAGCACTGTAGGGTTTAATTTTTTTTATATGTATCGGCCAAAGTAACTCCACTCTGCCTAATGGAAAGCATAAGCAGAAGCCAAGAGTGGTGGTCACCATACTCATTGCGATCATACAGCATGGTGAAACACCATAGCAGCCTAGTGATGCTTCTGCATCATTGGACCTGACCGGTCTCGTCTCGCACTCGCATAACAATATAATCACGTTAGCAAATTAAGCATGTATGTGTTTATCTAGTTGGGATGAAACTTCAGGAGTTCGTCTCATGGATTATAGAAGACTTTAACCTAAGACAGTCTCTGAGATATATGGTATTAAGATTCATTGAAGACTCTTCTGCTCCATTCTATAAGGGGCACTCACTTTGATTGACATGGTGTAGTGGTTTAAACGATCGCGATTCCGTTTTCTGCTGCGCTGAGTGTTCGATTCAAACCCCACATGTGGCAACACTTTGTATGATCTACAAATTATTATCCTGTTGGGTGTTCTTTGTAACTGTTTCATATATGCTTAAGGTCCGCTCATGCCTGCTTGTGTAAAGAGTGGCCTATGTCGTTCCTCTAGAATCAAATCATTTCCATGCCAAATTTTGTTTAAATTGGTGAAGCGGTTTAATGTAAAACCATAACAGACAGACAGGGCTACAGTTCCTGGTGTTCATGAGCAACCAGGTCAGGTCAGATCAGGTGAACCGTCTCCAAAAGGCAGGATTTGTTAAGATAATTTAGTTAATACTTACACTTCAGGTTGTACATCATCGATGTGTGTGGGTGTGAAGTATGGGTTAGCCGCAGCTGGCCGGAACTTGTAGCCGGTCATAACAAAGAACACAAGCGTCGCCATCTCTCGAAACAGCTCGTCAATCCACGCGTATTGGAATGGTACTGTTATCTGGAATAGTTTAAGAAATGAAATTATACATGCTTACAATATTGTATAACAGTATTTGGCCTGATTATTTACCCTTTTGTTCGTGAATGTTATTTAACTGTAAGCAACGGTTTTGTGTTATTTTCGGTTTATGTGTGCATAGTTTGAAATCAGACTGTGCCTCAGATGCTTAAAGTTATTATTAATAATTCCTTATACAAATTTAAAGTATGGCCTCTCTTAACTGGGAAGAGACCTGAGCCTAACAGTGGGACATTATGGGTTGTTGACAGCTAGAATGTACGTCGTAAGTTCCAAAATACTTTAGTATTTTGGAACTTACGACATAATGACAAGTGGTATCTGTCACAGAAGTCAAGTTATATTTTAAGGGCAATAGTGACTCTTACTGCAACTCAGAGGCCACAGCTAGGGCAAGAATTGTGATATGACCATATTTTTTTTTTTTTTTTTTTTTTATATATTTGAGCTTCCAAAATGACTCTGCCTTGCCTGATGGAAAGCATGAGCAGAATCCAAGAGTGGTGGTCACCATCCTCAATGCGAAAAAGAACAATGCAGCATGGTGACCCACACTATGGCGGCCTGGGGGGAAAGGGGATGGTNGTATGGGCCTCCGGTATCCTCACTCACTCGATGAAACACAGCGTAAGCGCTGTTTCAAACCGGTTTTCTGTGAGGCCGTGGTATCACTCCGGTCGAGCCGGCCCATTCATGCCGAAGCGTGGCTCTCCCACGGTAAAAGTATTTCTTAAGTATCTAGGTGTAATAGTATGTATGTATATAGAAATATATCAATACAAACTTCTACCCGCGGCTTTGCTAGCGTTTAATAAAAGGCATCCTGTGTTACTTCCAATACCTCCACTAATATGTATACAAAGCTTCATGATGATCGGCATTTTTGCGTGAGAGCGTTACATTCACATTTATAATATTATCCAGCAAGCGTTGTATTGCTATATATAAAAAATGCCAATTAAAAAAAATTTGAGGTAGGTCATCCTTATCATACAGAGGTATTTTTCATACCTTTCATACCATAAATGTTGGCCGATTCTGAAATCTACCCGCTTGTCGCTCAACTTGACCATGTTCTGGGCCGCATTTTTCAATGGGGCTGTAACAATCTGGTCGAATTCAACGCCAAGAAAACACAGGTGTGCGCGTTATCAGCCAAAATGTCTCCATTCCTTCCCCTTCCCACTTTTCAGAGTACTCAAATGCCATTACAAAGTAGGCTCGCTATCCTGGGCATGGATATCTGTCGAGACCTCAACCCACGCGAATACGTTGAGAGTATCACTAAAGCGGCCTCACGGAAGCAGGGTGTGTTAAACAGGGTGAGCCGGTTCTTCTCGCCCGGGCATCTGTGTCTTCTTGACAAGACCCAGGTTCGCTCGTGCGTGGAGTACTGTTCTCACCTTTGCGATGGTGCCGCACAGTACCTGTTTGACGCTCTTGACCGTTTGCAGCGGCGAGCAATCCGTATTATCGATAGTCCCGAAGCCACCGAGACCCTTGAGCCTCTACAGTTGCGTAGAGATATCGCCTCCTTGGCAGTCCTCTATCGCCTTTACCATGGTGAGTGTTCTGAAGAGCTTTTCCAATTGATCCCCCCCTCTCCCTTCCTCTACAGAACAGCACGTGCCGGCCATTAAAGTGTCACCGCTTTAAAGTGGAAGACATACATTCTCGTACTCATCGCTTCGGTAATTCCTTCCTGTGCCGAGCGGTCAAAACCTGGAACTCACTACCAGCGCACGTGTTTCCTTCCCACTATGATCCCGGGTCCTTTAAGCGGGGCGTGAAAAAGCATCTCACCAGGCCGCCATAGTGTGGGTCACCATGCTGCATTGTTCTTTTTCGCATTGAGGATGGTGACCACCACTCTTGGATTCTGCTCATGCTTTCCATCAGGCAGGGCAGAGTCATTTTGGAAGCTTAAATATATAAAAAAAAAATCTACCCTATATGTAAAATAAAAACATAAAAATCGGTCCAGCCCTTTCGGAGGATTTTGGAAACAGACACGTTTACTTACGACGACGATTAGAATTTTATATATTAGTTAGGATATCATATATCATCATTAACAACCTATAACAGTCCACTGTTGGACATATGCCTCTCTTTAGTAAGGAAGTTTGGCCTGCTGTGCCACTCTGGCCCGACGAGTCGGTATTGGGTTTCTTTTAAGATTCCCTTTGAGTTCGTTGATTTCTAATAATAAATCTAAAGAGGACTTCTTTAATTATCACATTTAAACACGTTCAAATACTGAATCATCACAACTAGCTTGCCGAGTCACTCTTCTATTCGCTTGGATTACTTCGATGTTCATCGCTCTGTAGCTCAAACTGAACTGAAATGCGGCGAAAAAGTGCTTGTATTTATACTAATCACTGAAATTAATAATCGTTAACAGAACATTCCCAAACGACCATTTACGAGACACGCTTTGAAATGTAAGCAAGACTGGCACGATCTATATTTGATTTTATGGGTATTCTATTAAAGTTCAATGTTCTGTGTCACCTTGTGTTACTATATTATTAACTCTCTCGTTATTTCTCGAATGTTCGTGAATGTTCGTGACAGTGTGTATGAATGTAAATCCACTTACATTCAATATAGATATGACGATCCTAGTGAAGTATATGTAGCACGCGACCATCGCGTAGAAGTGTCGGAACAGCTTCAGCTTGCGCAGGTTAATGGCCGCCTTGCCGTCTGTACTCGACGCGTCTTGCAAGTGTCTTATTGACCTGTACAAGAAAGAATTAGACGATGTACACCAGTTTTTGTTCGGTTTTTATTAGCTTCACCTGTATGTTTATATGTATGTTTGTTTTCAATTGTTTTTACCGTGGGAGAGCCACGCTTCGGCATACATGGGCCGGCTCGACCGGAATGATACCACAACCTTACAGAAACCCATTGCGAAACAGCGCCTGCGCTGTGTTTCACCGAGTGAGTGAGGATACCGGATGCCCATAATCCAACCCTTCCCCTCACCCCCCTCCCCATCCCCCAAGGCCGGCAATGCACTTGTGATGCCTCTGGTGTTACGGGTGTCCATGGGCGGCGGTAATCGCTTACCATCAGGCGGATACGTGTGCTCGTTTGCCCCCTAATCAATAAAAAAAAATTGACTCCTTTAGGGTAAATTTTCCCCTCCTTTGGACTTGATTTTGACCAACTTCAAAACGGTCAGTTTTCATTTAAACTTAGTAGACTTATCGAGGACCAATCGAGAATCACGATTTTATAAAAATTCTAATGTTTAGTTTGGATTATTTATAAAAGTGTTATTCCTTGTTAGTTTTTTATACTACATACTAGTACAGTATATTTCGTTGTCGTGAAAATATCCAATAAACTTATTTTAGTGTTTATCCGATTATTATCAGATCGCGCCGGTAGGGCACAGTTGCGGACTAAGAAAATAAATAAATATTTCCTCTGTAAAAACTTTATCCTGACAGTAACAAACAGATAAAAAAAGTATTATCCAATTCAGTGCAGTGGATTGATAGTTATGCGCGTTCATACATTTCGGTGTATCACTATTGTTCATATAGACTACTAGCGGCCGCTCACTACTTCGTGTAATTTACTTACGTTAAGTGTTCTATTTTTTTCGAGAGGGGCAAATGATCAGGCATATTGCCTGATGGTAAGCAATAATCGCTGCCCGTGGAGGGCGTCACCAGAGGCGTCATAAGTGCGTTGCCGCTCTTTGGAGGATGGAGAGAGGGGATAGGGGAGGAGTTAGGGTATGGGCCTGCGGTGTCCTCACTCAGGCGGTGAAAAAAAGCGCACGCGTTGTTTCACATGGTGTTCTGTGAGACCGTGGTGTCACTCCGATCGAGTCAGGCACATTTATGCCTAAGCGTGACTCTCCTACGGTAAAAATTTGGTATAAACGACGTTTACAGGAACGATTGTCATTCCCTTCAACACCAAATCTGGATCCTCCAACCAGGCGAGATGATCATACCTGATCGGATCGCCGTAGCTGATCGGCGTGCATATTTCTATATCGCGATACAGGATTAGCAATTACTCCGTACTTCAGTGTGTCTTTGTTAGATGGCGTTATAGCATGTTTCTGCTGCGCTATAACTTTAAGTTGCCACATCGCCGTGGATCAAAAAAGGGTTGAAATATAATACGTACCATACAACGGGGAACATGATAGCTCCGCAGCAGAGCAGTTCCACCAACACGAAGATGTCCCTCCATGCGTTGTGCTCCGCAGCACCTTCCTCGCTCTCCGTCAGAATGATCTCCGCCACGTTGGCCAGAACCTGAAGATAACCACACTTGAGTCTCGTGAACAGCCAACGTCAGATAGGTCGTATACTAATGTAGGAAACGGTGTTAAAATTTTTGTTTATCGCTTTTCGTTGAACAAGTGAAGTTCTCGGAGGCCTGAGGAGATCAAAGCATATGTTCTGCATGCATTGCAGTAGGGTCCATGGCACGTATAAGGCAGTAAAAACAAAGCCGTTTGTAAATATTGATGTATTTTTCTTAAATACTACCATCCTCGATGGTTTTTATTCACAATGAATGACATTTTTTCATTGCATTTTTATATCTATCTGTGCCAGGAGGGCTACTTTTAAATATAGATTGTATACATACCCACATACGTACATACCCTATACTTGTATATAATAAGGTACATTTTATTAGCATTTTCTAAAGCCAAAGTAGCTTGATAGATTTTGGTGATTTAGGTGTAATATATATACACAATTATCATGTTGTTATGTTTTGTTTTAATTTATTTTATATGAAATTACAAGTTTTGCTCACGGGCAAAGCACGGATCTACAACCCATATACAAACATGTCGGTTATTTTGATAAAAAGTAGCCTATGTCCTTCCTCAAGAATCATATATCCATAACAAATCGTATTTCCATAACAAATTTCATTGAAATCGTTGCAGCAGTTTAGCAGCATATACACTGCTAGACATAAACCTCTCCAATTACACGCCTGCTTCGATCCTCGGCTCCTCTCATCCATCTCCTGTCAATCAACTTGTCGAGTATATCATTCCATACAACTCTATTAATATGATAAAATACTATATTTGTACGGCTTTGGTTTCATACAATTTTAATACCTCTTCCAATCCATTATTCCGCAACACCGTACAAAACAAGGGCGAAAAATCGAGGGTTAATACCCCCTCCCCTTCACTTATACACAATTGGACAGCTTACAATTGATGGCATAGAACTAATGGTTACTGTTTTAATGTAATAAAGGTCTCCTGGTATTGCACATGACCCATCAATTTAAGACACCGGCCAGTAGTAGTATCACTCTAATACCCTGTACAGGTTCAAAGTGGAACCTACCTGCAAAGGTATGACGATCATGAAGAGTTTTTTGTCTCTGTCTGAGAGTATGTGTTTGATGAAGTTCCACCCGGTGCCGACGAGGACTATCGTGACGAACAACACAGCACCTTTTAATCTGGAAACCAAATAGAATTATGACCATGAAATCAAAATCTAATCACATCAAGAGGCTTTAATAAAAAGCCTTCCTTAGAAAGGAGGCCTGCTGTACCATGCTGGCCAGACGAATTGGTATAGGATTTGAGTCAAGTTTTGCTTCTATTTGCAATGTTATGTTTTTTACTCTTTTAGTCATGTCTAAAATACCTTGAAATTTTGTGATAAATACGATTATTTGTTCTTGTTTGTTTTTCATCTACGTATGATACGCAAGAATTCAAAAATGTACTAGTGATCGCACAGTGGTCGAAAATCAACCATATTTTTCTTATGATTAGTTTTCTGCGCTCCTTCATATAAACTTTCGTCAACAACCCATAATGTCCCACAGCTGGGCCGCTAAGCCGCCCAAAGGCCTCCAGCTAATCTTGACGACTGTTATCCTGTGATAACAACGGGGACAGACTGCTTAATGTGACCTCCGAATCACGAAGATGCTCATGGCATCATGCCACCAGCGGTCACCCATTTAAGTACTGACCGCGCCGTCGTTGCTAACCCCCGGTGATTGTTTCTAATCAACAGGGGTGTGAGCGCCTCATATACTTTTTTTATAGTAAACCTTTATTGCTGTTAGAATTTAACTTATTTAACTAAACATTACTCTAACTAAACATAACGATAGTGATAAACTATAAATTAAACTAAAACGAATCTTTCGACAAAGGAGGAGGCCTAAGCTGCTAAGGATTTCCATTTGTTTCTCTCCTTTGCTGTGCATAACCAATCTGGCCCAGCTACTTGCTTCAAGTCGTCTTCCCATCGCTTTGACTGCCTTCCTCTACTCCTGCTTTCTCCAAAATACCATTCCGTGATTATTCTGGTCCATTTCTCTTTCTTTTCTCTCATCACATGTCCTGCCCAGCGCCATTTTAATTTTCTGCTAATTGCTTGAACTTTTCTAAACTTAGTCTTTCCTTTGATCTTTTTAATTGTATTTTATGCCTTCTCCTTACCCCCGATACGCTTCTCTCTATCCCATTCTAACATATATTTAATTTATTTTGTTGTTGTTCAGATAAGGCCCAAGTTTGGCATCCGTATGTAAGACACGGCAGTATGCAAGCATTGAAGACTTCTCGTTTCTCTGCCCTGGGCATTTCTTTACACACGCCTTTTCCGGGAACTCTTTCCCCGACCTTTCCAGCTTAATTTGTGCTGTGCTTTTCCCAATTACTTTATGTTTGTCAAATTCCATAGTCCTCCGTTCGCATAATTTTGTAAAAAGGGATCCTCAGTTTTCGCTTCGCATTTAACATAATATAACTACATGCGAAGCGAAAACTGAGTAATATAGATAAGGGTTTATACTGCCTCGTAGGTCTAGCGGTCAGCGTAAGCGACTGCCGATCAAAAGGTCTCGGGTACGATTCCCGGGTCAGACTGCCGTTGGGTTTGTATTAAAAGCAACCCAGTGTGGAAGATGGCAGTGTTACTAGGCCATGCCTCGAAGAGCACGTAAAGCCGTCGGTCCCGGTTGAATCATGAACATCTCTGGCAATCGTTATCGGGAAGTCAGTGCCCTCACATATACTGACAACTAGTTCAATCTTAGAATTTAGTTCACCCTCGGAGTTGCGGATGTCGGTTTTGCCTGATACAGTAATCAGGCGGTGAATATCAGTATATTCAGGTAAAACCGCTGAAATTAGTAGCCGACCCCAAATAATCTTGGAAATAATAAAGGCTAGGAAGATGTATTAATATAGATATGTGCCTATGTTTATCATCAGTACAGTTGCCATAGTACATGTTCTGACAAGTTTGGGATCGGACTGCTGCGTGTAATTGTTACTCGACTAAATAAAAACGTGAAAAACTTAGAAAACAAATCTAAATTACTTACAGATGCGTAATGTAAAATAGTATCGCCCATGCCGTTACATGTTCTCCTCTAGTCTGTATGAAGTGATAGTTGATCCCGTGGAAGGCTAGCGACAGAGCTTTGAGGTACACCAGCACACACATTACGATGTGTATCCTGTACACAGGCTGTCGGCTGGTTTTGAGGATGAAGGTCCACAGCAAGGCACTCATGAAGAATATGAAGGACATTATCGTGTATAGAACTGGTAGGGGCATATCGCCAGCTGACAGATAGTTCCCGTTGTTGCTCTCGTATATGTGAACCTGAAAATAAAAATACGTGTCTGAGTAACTTTAAATTAATTATCAATTTTCGGAATAATTTTCTACTTTAAATATATGACAAATTTTCGGAATTATTTTCTACTTTAAATATATGACAAATTTTCGGAATTATTTTCTACTTTAAATGTATGACAAATTTTCGGAATAATTTTCTACTTTAAATATATGACAAATTTTCGAAATTATTTTCTACTTTAAATATATGACAAATTTTCGGAATTATTTTCTACTTTAAATATATGACAAATTTTCGGAATTATTTTCTACTTTAAATGTCTATGACCAATTTTCGGAATTATTTTCTAGTGTTCCAATGACAATAGGCTTGTCTTCTTATTATGTAGGTGTAATAAATTTAGAGGCAGCTAAATGCGACAGTTTAATACGCTTATCTATTCTTTCATCTGTTTGCATTTCTCCGCTGTACCGCTGCTCTAAAAAATATTTTTCTACTTTGCAAGATACATTATTTTTGTACTTTATAATCATCATTCATACGAAAATGAGTATTTCATTAAAAATAACACAGATAATCATGTGACATCAGAGTGATTTTTTCGTTACATCTTTTTTTATATCTTTAGTTTTTTTTTTTTTTTTTTTAAAAAAGACAACTCCCGCATTAGGAATATAAATTCCTGTGTCGCGGGGATCTTTACAAACATACATGAAACGGACACAAAGTACACCCAGACTTAGAACAACAATTTATGGATCACACAAAGTGTTGTCCCATGTAGGATTTGAACCCACAACACTTGGCGCAGTAGGAAGCGGTGTGGCGACCACTGAAACCACTAGGCCAACTGTGTAGTTATATCGACTGGTTACAGGACTGACAAACTTTTCGATCGTAGATCCCATCGCAAATCTTCTTGGTCGTCAATGAAGAATGTCCAGCTTTATGATAGAAAGATAAAGCGATATTTTTTACAATAAACTTACCACCATATTAATAGTCGGTGCTGGCCCAACGCTGGTATTCGGACAGTTGTTGAAGTAGAGATTGTAAAGACCTTGTTCCTCCGTCGTAGCCACGTAGAGCGCGAACTATCGATAGAAATAAAAATAATTACTTAACAAAAAATGAAACATTAACCAATACTTTTTTTGGGAAAGAAAATGTTAATAAAGGTTTTCAGTTAAAAACAGAATTAACTTTTTTTAGGGTTCCGTACCTAAAAAAGAAAAAATGGAATCTTGTGTGTCTCTTAAGATACCTTTTGTCAGGAAGGCGTGTAGGTATCAAGCTAAAATTCATATGAAATACTCAGGTCTACTGTCCCTTAGAGCTGTGAAAAAATCAAACTTCTAAGCCAACGCCAAACGATACAGTTGTTTTTGCTGCAAATTTTCGACACTCGCAAGGGAATTTACCGTGGGAGAGCCACGCTTCGGCATGAATGGGCTCGACCGGAGTGATACCACGGCCTCACAGAAAACCGGTGTGAAACAGCGCTTACACTGTGTTTCATCGAGTGAGTGAGGATACCGGAGGCCCATACCCTAATCCAACGCCCCCTATCCCCCTCACCATCCCCCTTCCCCCCAGGCCGCCATAGTGTG